>DWEE01000855.1:0-15033 GCA_018245755.1 Parelbella macleannani | reverse complement strand
ACTTCAATATTTATATTAATTTATATATACGCACTATTTTAACACCGCCAGTATCTTTACTCGCTAATGTAAATATGTAGAACTAAAACTAAAATAGGTCAAATTAAAGCTACCGTTTCAAAATGGCGGCGACTCAAATATTTGCTCATTATCGGGCGGTTGTCGGTAGAATTCAGCAGTAAAGTTGAAAAGTAAACGTAAAGGTAAAATATATGATGTGATACCTATATGCTTTTCCGTCTGTCCATCGTTGCCGCCATCAGGCTTATTTGAATAATAAATCGACGACTGCTAATGTAAGTTTAAACAAGGAAGGATGAAGGACATTTACCTGTCAGAACAATCTTTCTAAAATTGATTGTTTACTGCAGTAGTAGGTAAATAATAGTCCCATGTGATTCTTCATTTTATCGCTCTTGTTATTAATATTATTCTCATAGTTATTTGATTGCCTCGTTGATACAGTGATTGCTAGTGCGACTGCTGAGCAAGAAGGTCATGTTTTCTATCCTCGGGTCGGGCAAAATATTATTGGTTTTTCTAAGTTGGAATTTCCGATAAGTAGCACGGAGTCTGAATTTATGTCCGATGAATATCAATAAGTTCACTCTCTATGACATAGGATGAATAGCAAAAAGTGGTAATACTACACGCCTCTGCCTACTTCTTTGAGGAAATTCTGGCGCGATGTTATGTTCTCTCCGTTGCGTCGCTCTCATTCCGGCCAAATTCCTGCACAGAGCGTCCCGCCACTAATAAACATTGAAATTCGGGAAACCATGTCATAACATTGTTTATGGTTGTGGCAGAATCGTGTCTAGAGCCTCGCGCTCAATGCAGTTAAATGTACCCAAACCGCAGTTTCGACATCGCCGAGTTGTCATACTGCAAGCGAGCGAGCGAGCGAGCAATAACATTCGAGCGATTAAATCGCGAGTTCAAGTTACAAAATTCATTACGTGGTGGGTTGATTGCGGTCGATATCCAGGTATCAAAATATAGCAATACAGCATTATATTTTTAGAACTTAACCTCCCAATCTGGATTATTATTTATCGCACAACGTGTCTTTGATTTACATAATTTGATTTGTGCATTTTTAAATTGTTATCGCCGTATACAGTGGTGAAGGGTAACATTGTGAGGTGATTCACGCATCTTACAGTTCTCTGTAATGGTGTAGTATGAGTGTAAAAACTGCAAGCCTGCGGTAAGTTATCGCGGTAGACTAGGACTTTAAACCGTGGCGTTCCGGAAAATACTTGTGTCCAATCGTAACGAAACAAAGATATCGATAAAATGTGCTGAGTTTAAAAAGAGCTGTTGATTGAACTGAAAACAATTAATGGATATGGTTCTGTCGCACATCATTTACAAAAACATTGATATTTTATTAATTAAGTCATTCATATTAAAACTGCCGTATCGCAAATTACTAATCTTGAAGTAATACTTCTATTATTCATTAATTATAATTTTCGGGACGTACTAGGACGATCGTTTTTTAATACTCATTACAAGAACTACTAAATTGGTTGTGGTTATACAGTTATAAATACATTAATTAGATCAATACATCATAACGGTGTCTTTTAAACCACGGTTGTACGACAAGTGCTTTATGTTTGCGGTTGTCGAAATGTATTCGTACCTTCAAAACCTCATAACGGAATAATAATCAACACTTCATACTTTTTCTGCAGTGCAGTGGAGATATTTTCCGGTGTAATCAAAACGTATTTTCTGGTGTTAATACTTTCGTAATAATATTATTAACATACATATTTTGTAATCCGTATTTTACAATTTCTTCATTATTGTACTGCATGAGTTTTTTGGTAAGTATACCGCTATCTCCGCCATTGAGAAGTGAGCAAGCGTGGTGGTGTGTGGTTCGGGCGCTCTGAAGTTTCGGGAGACACCGGTGCTCAACAGTTAGCGACGTTAAAACGGTTGCAGTCAGGTCACTAAAGGGATCATGGGTAGAAAATATTTATCTATATAGTCTAAATGAAGCAGAAATAAATCTTATATTTTTTAAAATTTCTACTACCCGTATTTTACTTACCGTTTTAGTCCATCTTTTCGCCTAAAGAAAACCTATGATTGCGTCATATGTAATCTATGGTTCTATTATTAATTTTGAAATTCAATATACACTGAAAGGCTCTGTTAAGTCTCACTTTAAATACATAAATACTAGAATTGGGAATATGAATTTATCGTTCTGATATCAGGATAGAATCCGGCATTTATATCATCTATGACTAAGTCATTATATGTAACATCCATAACACATTGATACGATATCTTAAATCCCGGAGGCGATATTCCAAACAATATCTATCGTACATATTGTCATTACCGATGCCGACAATAGTAGAGAATATGACATAACATAGATATCTTGAGTACCTTGTTGGTCGCGTGGTTGCAAAGCGCGACTGCCAATCGAGAGGCCCTAGGTGCGAATCCTGGGGCGGGTACGTACTATTGGATTTTTCTAATTTAAATTTTCCAGTAGAAATTTCTAATAATGGCATGGATTCCAGAGCTGTGCCCGGTGTATGGCAATGACTCACCACCTATTCCATGGGAGTTAAAACATAACTGGTGAAACGTGGGAGTGTACAGCACTCCTCTGCCAATCCCTTCGAGATTAAAGGCCTGATGTTCAGGTATATTTTTATCTTGTTAGTATTTGCTATTACTTTACCTATTCTCCCTTAAAGTAGTTTCCGCTAAATGTCAGGTCGTGCTAAAGCGCTGCAAAGACTATCCAAAAGCAGGTAACCAGTGCACTATGAGTACGAAATGTATTTTTTTATGAAAGCCGTTGAGCGATGGCCGCGTGCTCGATCAATCAATGTTCGCTTATTGAGCGCAGAAACTCTCTTTTTATTCAGTATCTTAAGCCTCCACCAAATGGTTCCAGAAAGTTCTGTCTTTATATTTATGTATATTCTTTAAGAGCACTTCTTTATGCGAAGAGAATAGAAAACTGGGAACACTTACGACTGCCTGCCATTGCCTGTGAGCATCTGACTTAACATGGTGGTAGGAATACAACTGGTGGAGTCAGTTAGTGTTTGATAGTAAGACTATTGCTTGATCATTATTAATTGGTAACAAATAATGCTATCCCTATTGGTCGCCGTCCAGGGTTCCGCTGGCTTAATGAAAAAAAAATTGTGATCGAATATTTGGTACGGACCCTAAACAATACAGTTTAGAAATTGATATGTATATTATACATTTATACAAATATAGCACGTAAAATTGATTAAGATCGTCATTAATAAATTTTCATCGTTCCATTGCTGAACACAGACCTTGTTTCAGTATGAAAAAAGATAAAGTCATAGTTTGCCATTTTGTTTTATATACATTATATATATAATTATTTATATCTGGTATATTTGGACCCATAAACTAGAACTGTTCAAAATCAGGTTGAGTGGGGTTTGTCTAAGCATGCGTGTCCCATCATTGGACTTATCTGCGCTTTCAAATAGGCGGGCTCGCGATCAAACGCTAGCCTGCCATATGTTAAAAAAAATGTTTCGTTGGTACCCCAACGATGTTTTGTAACATAGATTTGAAGGGTGTAAACCAAGAAGTCTGGTTTTAGATACCGGATACTCAATTTGCAAATATTATCTTTGTACTTTCAAAATGAAACAGTACTCTGTACATGTCAATTGCAATAAAAGTAGATGTCGGATCTATAGGATTTTTACAGCACCTGTCGTCTCGAACCATACGCGACGGTAAAACACGGCTTTCTAGTGTTCGCCGATACATTACACAACATATTCCGCCTTTAGTACATTAAAGTACGCCGTGAAAACCCGCGCGATAAAGAGAGGATATAAATACGGCGCGCTTTTGTACGCTGTCTCATTTATAACGTTTAGCCGTATAAACCGTGCGAGAGCGAAACAGCATGCGCGCGTTGCGTTACTTACGTCATTTCTTTAATGGGAAGGTTTATACGTAAGAACTTAAATCTATCTTAACTCTCTCAGGTTCGGAGAAACGGGTGCGGCGCTTTCTCTCGTTAGCGTCAGGGTTCGAGCGCTCTAACAAGAATATATTGGGAATGAGATAGCGAAAAGTGTTTATTACGGTTAACGTTCGGCTGTATAAGGGCGCGGTGTGTAGAAAGTTTCGGGCACAAAGCTAAGAACGAACGGTCAAGGGAAGAAGAGGTCACGTTACGAATGCGTACTCGTATTTCTCTTTTTGTATCAGCGTCTTTATTTTGTCATGGTGAAGTGAATAAAGATAATTTTTACAAATTATTGCGGTATCTCTATATATAACGTATATTTAATGCGTCCACAAGTATTACCTTTTTTTGGATGGCTTATATGAAAAGATATGATTACACCACCGCACCTTACCAATGCTAGCCGATTACTAATGAAACATTTTATAAAACGGCGTTTAAGGGTATCTTTATATGCTTTATATTATAAATCCCCAGCGTACAGGTTCGCAAACAGTACAATACACAGTCGGATATTTATATGGTAATTATGAAAAGGCGTAGCGAGCCGAAATGGAAACAAATAATGTGTACATTATGGCACTAATGGTTACTTCTGATAAGGAGGTGCCTGTTTATACAAAATGTATAAAATTCACATTGATATTAGCTTACAATTAAATAATATATTTTACAATAGTACTAGTACACACACACACATAGAAAATTAATTTTATATGACTGCGCCGTTGGTCGAGTGGTTACAAGCGTGACTGCCGATCGGGGGGACCTGGGTAAATCCTTGGTCAGGTACTACTGGATTTTTTGTGATTTAACATTTCTAGTCTCAAGACTGCCTCTCAAACAGGACTGCCTCGTTGGTCGAGTGGTTGCGAGCGTGACTGCCGATCGGTAGATGCTGGGTACAAATCCCAGGTCGGGTACTATCACATTTTTCTAATTTCAAATTTCTAGTGGTGATTTGTGGATTTGCGCCCGATGTATATCAATAGGCTCACCACCTATTGCATAGGACGTAAACGTAACTGATAAAACGTGGGAGTGTACCACATTCCTCTGCGTATCTCTTCAGGGATTACAGACGCGATATGCTACTGAGTAGACTCAGCGAAGTAACAGAATGTCTTTCCTCGGCTTCGTAGCCCCGAGCAGTTTTTGTGAATAGCTATTTGATATTATACCCATACGAGATTGGAACACGGTGATGTCTCAGCCAAATGTTGAGTATTATGTTTTCCGTTTTCTTAAACTTTATAACAGTCGTTGACGAATCTTTGTTAGCCCTTAAACTCCTGTAAGCTTTTATCATTTCAAAGACACCTGTGAAGTAATTGAATCCTTGACACTTTTAAAAATATTTTTTTTAGTGTTGTAATATTGTTTAGACTGGATTTAATTAGTTTTGTAGTTCAAAGTGAACGTTAGCAAGCATTTTGATTACTTAACGACAGGTGAGTGGCTTGCACCCGTGTATTATTAATAATTTCCTTTTAATTATTTAACCATAACAGTTCATTATTAAATATCATTTGTCTGAAAACATTACATTGAAATTTATAGTCACAATAAAAATGGATTCGTCTCGTAATGTCGTTCGAATTGATTTTAATTATTATTTCAATTACACCATTAGGCAAAATACTGATTTTAATGTTAATGTAAGAAATATATTAAAGCAAAACCCACTAGTCATAAAGCCGCCTACATAAAAAAAACACGTAACTTCACGCCTATAATCTCCGAAGAGGTAGGCAGACGAGTGTAGTACACTCCCATGTTTTACCAGTTACGCTAAGTCCCATGGAATAGTGGGTGAGCCTATTGCTATACACCGGGCATAGTTCTACACAGAAGTCACGACATAAAAACCATCCACCTTGAACGTTACGTGTATCCGTCCGCGCGTTTATGAACCACAGAATACATCTCAACACTACAGAACCTCATTTCTACATAGCTTTCCAAACCTGAATTACCGTTAGTTGGTTACAAACGACGGGTAACAAAGATGCTGTATTACTCAAATTGATTTTGCCTCACTTCAATTTCAACAGATACCTTATTCCAATAGACAATAAGTCGTATTTCGCTTGTGTTTACGTTTATTGAAATTATATTAACTTTGTCGAACATTATTCGTGGGGATTGAGTGCGAGACAATGCGCAAATGATTCGGAACAAGATACACTTGAAAAGAATTTGTTTTCAAATGCAACAAACAAAAAAGAAACGTTACGTATGCCACTTCTGAGTAATTCGTTTGTTAGTTTCCTGGCTCATATATCCAATGTTCCTTTGCAGCGACTTCAAATATTTAGTATGCAGCTCGCTATGGAGATATTTTTAAGTATTCTTTTCGAGGAAATCTGTTGCGTTATGAATTTTTGCTGCCTCGTTTTTCTGTTTGTGTTGAAAACTTGAAGTTTTATCGCTTTATATAATATTCCATGCACTGTATAATCTTATGCAATAAACAAGAAAATGTATAAATATGATGAGAGTAGAATTGGAGATATTTGGCACTTGGTTTTCTGCTCACCTTCGAATTAATGATTTATTAATAATGATTAAGAATAGCATTACGACTTCACAATAATCACATCATTACATTACATTACATCACAATAATGTCACAAAATGATACGACGTCCATTTGTACAACAATACACTAGAACAATACTCGTAGCGCATCTGGGACGCTACGAATAGACAAAGCTCGTAGAGTCTATCATAGACATAGTAGACGCGTAGACAAAACGCTACGCGCCTCTTCTGTTCTTCTTATATTTGTTTTGCTTTGGACCGAATTATTACTTTCTTACATTTATTTAAAGTGATATTTTTGATACTAATTTTCTGATACTAAGTTGTTACAGACTTAACATTACTTTCTATCAGATGTAAAATTATTATAAGTAAATTTACGTCGATGAGTTTACTTGCAAATATTAGATGGCATATTTTTGTTACTGTATATTTATTCTATTTTAAAATTTTTATGAGAGTTTGTGTATCTGAAGGCAATTCCAGCATGCGTCGTTGCTAGATGACTACTAATTAATTTATCTCTCTCAAGACAAGATATATGTAAGTGTTGCCGCGAAATAAGTAACTCTATTTCTTACGCTCTTTATTGCCTGTAATAGAATTGACAGTTTTTGTTTCGTTACTAACCACGTGTTTTTGGAAAATTACCTTTTCTGTATATAACATTTTCGGCAAATTAATAGAACATTAGTTGGTGAGTTTTGTTCACTGCCCATAAAAAGACTCGCGGTGTACGTTGTGGCTGTTGGGGATTTCTTAGGAAATATAAGTAGAACGTTCAGGTGAATCAGAATTTTTCGTTAATAATCGCTAACAAAAGTTTCTTTGCTCTATCTTTGATGCATTTAAGCAGTAATACTGGCAAGTAGCAGACATGGCATTCCTTGCAGTCTGCAAATACAATAACTGACCAGAACACGATACAAAATGCTATAATGAAAAAATACCATACTCTGACATTCAATCGTCCTATTTGTTTAAATTTTTGAACATTTCAGCAATAAACGATTGTGGACATCAAATACTTTGAGTGTATGTCACATATTTTTGACACGTAATTTGATCTTCAATCGTCCCTATCCAATTAAACTTCCTTATTTTTTCAACCATTTTATCTTTCGGCTTCGGAGGCGTAAGACCCTAAAGACCCTAGTGCGCCACGCTGTTTAACAGTAGCCTAGTAGGTGTAAAAAGCCTTAGAGGACCTAAAATTCTTATTACTTTAAATGATCGGGGATATCAAAAGTGTTCACGGTGCGTGTGACGAGTCCCCAGCTCGCAGGTAATAACTCAACAAGTGCAAGTAATGGCCGCCCGGCTCGCTAATGGCGCGCAATCAACGCGGAGTTTTGTCGAATTACATCCAAATGGCAACTAATTTCAAGCATTCTCCGTACTCAAAAGGAGCGCCTGTAACATACGCGTAGCTTGGGAACGTTTTATTAAGGGTTTTAATAGCGTTTTATATAGATAATATGTTAATAGGCTCACACTCTATTTCACGCGAATGAGCCTGTTGTCTTATTGGAACTACGCTCATACATGTACACGGTGTATAACAAGTCTCCACTGCTGATATTTAGGCGTTTCTGATGTTTTAAATAAGGATATGATATAATGTCTAGAATCGTCTATTTCTGTATCTACGTCATCTGTACTTCCGATATGATAATGCAATATTGAGGCCAAAACTAATGTTTGAATGGCACACATGCTCATATGAATAAGTCCATCTGTACACATTCTCAAATGTATTAATATAATTGCAAACTATGTATTTTTAATTTGGCATGCATACTATTGCTCTTTAAAATTACATTAACATTTTCAAGATTACATAATATTTTGGGCGCACCAATTCCTGCATAAATTTAAAAAAAGAACGCCGTGGTAATGATACTGCGTTGAATAAAAAATCACTTGTCTTCATTAAGAAGTTTTTGATTAATCGCCTCTCGACATTTACAAGGACCGCAATGGCGCCCTTAAGGTGTTGATTTATTGACGTGAAAAAATATCAAGATATTAGACGATTTTATAGTTTTAGTAGTTACAAGCCTAGCAAAGAAATCTACAAATTTTAAATACATATATATAGATATATTTCGATCCGTCAAAAGGTCAATAGTTGGTCGAGTCCTGTGATTATACATTTTCTCATTTTATAAAATGAAGTTAATTAACTAAGCAACTGGTATCTTTTATACATTACAGGACGTATATTATATCTATTCGAATTAGTATATAAGTATACAGTAGTCCTTCTTGATGAATTTTGAATAATTTATCTAGTACCCAAAAACAAAAGTTACAAATACATATATGTACATACAGATACAAACAGATAGGTACGGATACAGACTCAATCCCTGGAAGGATTCAGCTGGAGCTCGCCGTTAGTCTCTTCTTATCTTCCAGATTCAGAGGTTGTAAGAGTCGGCCACGGTATGAGAAAGCTATGTTCCATAGCGGACATTTTTTATGTACTCGTAACACGATACTTTTAAAGACGTTTAAGAAGATTACGGAAATGAGTATAGAGTTTATGCCATGAGCAACACGTGCGCAACGTTTACGGTTCATATAATACGATGATAATGTCACTCGTAAACTTTTAAACTTTAAGTTTTTATTGTAAAGGGTAGAGAAACTCTCGGCACGTTAGACATCTCGCGGCAGTAAAATTATGAAAGTAGGGTACAGCGTTTATTCAGAATTCCACACAAATCACCGCCATTTTCTCGCTCCTTTCACTCTTGTCTATTTTACATTTCATTCGTTTTCTTACTTTTTACCGTAATTGAATTATATATGATTACAAGTTAACAGAAACTTGTGAGTTTTCATGGAGAAATGTTAATAGTAATTCTCAAAACATAGTATATAACGTTACGATAACAATTTCTGTATAAACCATCATATATTTCAATCATGGTTCAATTGTGATATTACACATCCTAAGTACCTATCTTGTAGGTACGTCGAAATAAGTATCTATATCTAATTATGTATATAATTATCGAAAATAAGTACTTACATACATATATGCCGCTAACATATATGTATATTCAGTATTGATAGATATGAATGATGAATGGAGGATATTAAATGATTGAACAGAATCTATGCCAATTGACGTATTACCGTTTGTATTGTGAAATAGCTTTAAAGTGTATTAAAAAGATTAAATTTGAATTTACAGCCATTTAAACAACACACAAGTTACAATTTTTTTAAATATAGAGGCGTTTCTAAAATTCTACTTGCGCCGACATTTATATTAAACATACCGACATTTATATTAACTGTACCATGAATTTTCTTCCGCGCGTTCAGTTTTAATTGTGTGCCACGGCGGAACTGCCACGGCCGCCATTTTGAATGTAGATTACAAATATTTGTAAGAAAACGTGGGAAAGGCTTTAGATATTTTTCTGTCATTATTATATCTTCTGGTATATATAAATGCGGCCTGTTATTTCTTACGGTCCTGTTAATTAAATATAACGTTAATGTTAATTATATACTGTTATTAAATTAAACATATAAAATATAATGACAAGGAAAAGAAAACGAAAAATACAGAGATTTGAGAAAAAATTTACATTTTTTATCAAGTAAGAATGCTTGTATTGGATTATTACTTGAGAACCAATATATAATATTATACTTAAGAGATATTGTAATAATATAAACCATAAGATAAAAAGACAAATTATTCGAGTTTTTTATCAGGTCTTCTCTGGGTTAGGGCACATTTCAATCCAGCAGTACGTTTCCTACATCTACAAAATTAATAAATAAAACTGTTTATATGTCTATGTATGTTATAGTCTTGGCTGCTTCTAAGATTTGAAATCGATTTTCTTCGCTTACGTACTTTATGTGCTATTTTCATGTAATTTGTATTTAATGTTTGTAGCGCGAAATATTTTAAACTATTTTTGTTCAATTAATTTGTTTTTAGTGTAGGTTTTATTACAAATAGTATAACAACACACCTACACCTACACCTACACCTGTATTTCCCCGAAAGAATAAGCAAAGATACATTTGTGTGTAGTACTTTTCACTACTTATGCTACATCCGTGGAATAGCACATAAGCTACTGGAGCTTTCAAGTGAGAATAACCTGATAAAATGTAGTTCAATCCGGGGACTGAACCCAGGATCACACTCCAGACCAAACGATCTTGCAACTTTTACACCAACAAGGTCATCTGCATACAAAATAGCCTGAATTATTTAATAAGAAATAAAAAATATAGCATATATCATAGTTACCAGAAACAAGAAAGGAAACACATAACTGTTCAAGATTTATATTTAATAACAATATTTAAATAAAGTAGATCAACTAATTGTGTTGCATTATAAAAAAAAGTATAGGCAATAAAAATAAAGAAATGCAATTTATATAATTAGAAATAAAACCTATTACTCCTGTGAATAATTATCGACATATTAATTATGTGCAATGAAATAAATATGTCCTCCGAAGCGATGTAGACATGTTCAACGTCAATTTAAGACGCTGTTTTCGTGCAACAGCGATAAATTGCATTCCTCTCGCACGAAATACCATAACTCTATTCGTATATGTAACAGGCGGAGTTATGTGCGCAAAAAAAGCTCTAAGTCATCAAAAACTCATAAAAGAATTCGGCGGCGGGCCGGCGACTCCCGCGCAGCGCTGCGCTGCCAAAAATCTAGTCAAACTGGCTCGTATAGTGCAACGCACTGCGCGACGAATTTGTGCTCGAACAGAGACGCAGTGGAGAGCCATTGTATATGAAGTGGTTGGAATTAAATTTCATGATAATCCAGATCTACGTATCTACATACGTTCGACTGTTGATGAAAAATGTAACGGAAACACAGCAGTTTTGTAACGGTGGATATCGTTGGCACTCGGTTCTGTCTGCCTATCCCGTAAGGGGTTTGGCGTGAAGATATAATAATAGTAGTAATACTAATAAATTTCTTTTTTTTTTTTCTGTTTAGCAATCTAGTTCTATCACCATTTTGTCCATATTAAAGCAAAGTCTTAAAAAGTTAACTTGTAAAAGACATTTTATTGACATTATGTTAATTATTAACATGCTACATAAATTTAGATAGAAATTAAGCTTTCTTTTAAAATATAATTTAAGAAAATGAAAGTGAAACTCCTGGTGAAATAACGAAGATAATAGAATCTTGAGCAAGATTTGTGGCTTCAGGGGATTATATTATGAAGCGCGGAAAAGTACTTAATGCGAGACAAACTTTACCGACGCTAGTTATGAAGGAGGACTTGGGAAATAGCTTTGACTTATAACAGTATTAAATTGTATTGAACAGTATTGAATTTGTTAGTTTAGTATTCGTCAGTGTTTTTTAAATAATTTTACACGTCCAATATCGCTGATACCATGCGTCACATTAGAAAACATTTTATAATTATTTGATAATAGTTAAGATTCTATCTTCATTCAAACAACATAGACGTTTAAAATGTTGAAACATTGAGAAAATCGTATAACGGATAAAACATTGGTGGCCGCTGTACGCATGTCGCTGTTCGGTCGTTAGATAGAGGTACATCGAGAGTAGGTGCATCTAAAAAGTGCAACGCGATTGCAGGAGGCTGCGAGCGGAGGGCGAAAAAAAAACATGGCCGAAAACGGCGCGGGCGACGACCGGGCATCGAACCCGTGGGCCAAGTTAGACGCAAACGTTGGGCCTAGGCGCTCCGGGGCGATTTCGATACTTTTATTGGAGTCTTTCAACAGATCATTTTCTGATTTTTTGAGTGACATTTAACAATTGCACAATATTTAATTTAGGTTTTATTTGAACCTTTCAATAGTTTTTTGTGTTATATTATTAGCGTCTTGTCACTGATAATCGGTGAAAGAATATTTTGAGTACCTACTATTTTAAAATGGCGGAGGATTTTAGTAAGGAATTGTTAAACATTTTTTTTTAGTGAGTTTTGCGCAGTTTTGGTTCACCGACAAATTATCATGGGAATAATAACGATGCTAATAGAATACCGTTATTAATTTATGACTGTTACAATTTTTTTTATCAACCAAATTTTACATATTTAATATGATATATGTACGCGAAGAAAGATATGTGCTATTCCTGTACAGTATAAATATGTTATAAAATTACGAAAAGCGTAAAAAATTGCATACAGATAAAAATGCCTAATTCCGATTAGAAATACGAATTCCTTAAAAAATCAGTTCAAAATCGTTTTTGTATTATAAATTACGTATCGTTTAGTAGTTGACACGTTGTTAGAGGCGCTGATAGCTGTGTCGCGGTCGTTGATCACAAAGGATCTGTTAAGTGAAGCAAGCTCACGGTATACGCTGAATACCCAATTTCTCATCACTGAAACACGGCTTTTGGAATGCAATGATGGCCATAGGCCTCCGTGGACACCGGCCTGGTTTTACAGATACCTATATCTTAGTGTGTTTGTAGCTAACGTGCAGGCCTATGTGTCATTATTAATATTTGAGTAGATCAACATTTGGGAAATGAAGTCTTTTTTTAATCTCTTCGCGGTTTGCTGTCGAAAAAGAAACTGTTAATGGTCAATTAATTTGAAGATCTCATACTTTGATAAGGCGCTTAATAATTAATTAATCGTTAAATATCAAGCGTCAATCTTTGTTTAAAACCTTCAGGATGTTAATACAGGATTTCCAAGGTTTACAAGCTGGCCAATGGTATGAGTCCTGTCAATTTGGATGTAATCTTGACATAACTCCCGGAAGCTGTCGTTTAGGGGTTGGGATGAGGACGTGATGGGATGTACAGTTACATAATATCTAACCTAAGAAAATAAGGCATGGTTGCTTTTATCGTCATTACGAACTTACACTACTCGTGCATCTACTTTTAGTTAGTTTACAATTAGTCACTTCTTTTTTTATCCGAATAAAGTAAATTTAAAGTTAAAGTAATGATGCACATTTCATTGTTAACCAGAAAACTTGTAATACTTTGCTTGACAAAGTTAATTGACAAAACTTTATTAGATAAAGCAATTAATAAAATACTTATTGTAAATACGTATCTAATATTCGCACTTAAAATTTTTTGTTATTTACTAATTGGTATAATCAAACATGTGTTTTTATCAGTGCATGTCCTTTTATATGTATTGCTACAATCGGTTCGATCTGTAAAGTTTTATAAGTATGTCTAGTTTTGCTAAAAAAATAACACCACATTTTTCTTCTATAAGCAGACGTTACAACGAGTTTCTATTATTTGGTAATAGATGGCGCTGTGCGTGCTGAAACACCTTTTAAAACTATATAACGTTTGTATGATAAATATCTAAGGTTTTAAATATGTCGGTAAGATTCATATTAGTAGGCAAAGTCTGTATGTGTTTTTATAACTTTTATTCTTCATTTTGTCTTTTTTATTTTTTTTTCCTTCGTTCTTTTCACAGCACTTTTCTGTTTGATGGCATTAAGCTACGCAGGAGTGGCTACCATGAGGGAGAAAATTTTTGTAATGAAAATTTCTGTAAAGATAGGGAATAATTAATATACTTAGTTTTTGTTTTCAGTCAGTGTTCAATAGTTTAAATGAGCAGCGGTATAGCATAGTAATAGTCGGGAAGTTATAGGTTCGTACTTTAATTATCGTTTATATATAATAATAATCATATTTGACCCCCAGTCCAGATCAGGGTTACTTGTTAATTTTTCCATATTTATATATAACAATATAAATCATTAATTCATTCATTATATCAAAGTATGGCCGATTAGTGTAGTGTTTTTTTTTTAATGTTTGTGAATTTTATTACTTAAACCGCCAAATACATACCAATTTAATAAAATTTTTTATCATAAAAACGCTTCGTTAACGTCAAACGGCATTGGTTATTATTCTTAGCTTAGGGATTTGCGTAGGCGCATGTGATTCTCGGAAAATAAATAAAAAGTCGACTTAACACGATCTCAGTCAAGTGTCGACCACAATGGACAGGTTTGTTGAGATGGCAGTAATGCCCTTAAAAGGAGTTTTGACTGCCACTTGACAATACAATGTCCTTAGAATTACATCGTAAACTTACCTAACTTTTGGAGATCAATGACTCTTAGTGAATTAGTCGACAAAATCGAACAATGGCCGGAGGGTGTGAGAAACAAAATGTTTTAAATATTTTTAGTAAACTTCATATATGGTCATCTGACCTTAAAATACACGAACTCTGGACCATATTAAGCAGGCAAAACATTTCTTGTTACACACGTAGATAATTTACAGATAGACGCAGAAATCATTGCAGAAATTGTCTTGGTTGAGAATCGGACCCGAAGCCCATGCAGTCAGGCACACTAACCACTGATCCAACAGGCCAGTTATGTTAAATAATTAAAGGCCCTTATATATTTTTTGAATTATTTATTAACCTGTTCTAAGAACTTTTATGAAAGCTTTAAAACTCATA
>DWEE01000854.1:0-15042 GCA_018245755.1 Parelbella macleannani | reverse complement strand
CTTAAACGTAACTGGTGAAACGCGGGAGTGTACTACACTCCTCTGCCTACCCCTTCGGGAATTATAGGCGTGAAGTTGCGTTTACGTTTATTAAGTTTGGAAACCATAAACTGAGTATCAGTAAACTGTAAACTGAGTAGCCATTGCTAAAATATTGATAATAAATGTAGAGCCTGCAGTAAGGCGTTCATCTTTATATGCATAGGTCATTTTCCGTAACTTTAAATTTTCCATGTAATATGAGAAAGTCGCTAAAGTATATTTCTTTACTATCGAATTTACCAAGGATCAAATACATTGATTAGTAAATCTTATTAATTCCCGGTCCTCCTCAAACGGAATGTTCGTTGACCGTAAATATGCTGTAAATTCTAAATTTGAATAAGCAAAAACGCAGGGAAGCGTACAGTTAGAGGGTTATATATCGCGTAAATAATTTGTACTTGCCAATAAAAAAGTGGACAGAACATAAAATGAATTCTTCAGACACCGTCTGCTCATAGCTGGCCGAAGTTCCTCACGAAAATAGGGGAACTAAAATAAACCCCGACGTTATTCTCGGAATCAAATGATAGGTAAGTGTTTACGATAAAATAGCTATAAAACTGATTTTACGGCTATTGGGAGTGAGTTTACATATTTTTTTTCTCTTGTGTTGTTACGAAATCCGCTGGATATTTTCTTGCTTGTTCTGCCGCGACGCTAACGTCGCGTCGAAGATCCGCGTCGTAGCCGTCGATGCACTCCCGTCACTGCTGAGGTTATCTTTTAATATCTCGCTATATCTTAATTCTATTTTCGTACACCCATCTGTATTAGTGAAATCGAATGAATTATTTCACTTTACAGTATCTTACTGGAAATGAATCCTCGTTTCTGTACAATGTATACTCGACTAGTGCTAGACAGATGTGTACTTTCCAGTAGACAAGACAGGAAAATGGCTTGATGTTTCGACATTATTCAATACAGACCCACATTACTACAAAAATTTAATGTAAAATAACACCATTGCAAGTGAAAAACTATTATGCTACATAAATAATTATTGTACCTTAACAGCCGATAAGGGAGAAGTTTTAATACTACGTTCGAACTAGAATATTAAATGTAAAATACGAACTTAAAATATCATTCGTTGATGAATTCATACATACACATACCTACAGATAGTAAACTACATATGCATATACGTATATATATACTAAAACATACACATACATGTACTAAAATAGGTACTATGACATTTAAATTAGGATATTCAAACTTTATTAATTAACAAGCAATAAAATAAAACATGAAATTGAAAAAAAATAGATTTAATACAGTATTAAACACAAAAACACGCGTGATCAGCGCTGCACGGAGCGGCAGCTGGCTGACGACCGACACCTGTTCCTCACGCATTTACAATTTGGACACTTGGATGATTTACTCACTTCCTCTGGCTCCCCATCCTGTAACAAAACCTCACTTTACATTAAACTATGACAGAACACACAAACCTGATGATGCTCTGCTTTCGGGCGGCGGTGGTGGTAGATATAGTGGTGTATAATGTGCATAGTATTAGTAAGAAGGTAGGCGATGCATACTGCTTGAAAGTACACACCACAGTACTTCGTATATCGTGAATGATTGCAAAATAACTTTAACTTTCTGGTTAAGAAAAAACTAAGGAAAAAAAAAAGAAAACAGAAAAAAATTTAAATAGTTTAATAATAATAACTGTCTACCCTGTAAAGGTCTTATTTCACTAATAAAACAATGAAAATTAGTGTCTTACCCGAGCACAGCAAACAGAACTACATAAGTCATCCTTGTCCATCTTTTCCAACATAGTATAAAACTGAAAGAAAAAAATATATTTTCTCTCTTAGCAAATCTACTTTACTTCATGTTATTAGAAAATATTGAATAGGTTTTTCCTAGGCATGCGTGCATGCGTGCATAGGACGCATCCACGCTTTCCATCAGGCGGGATCGCGGCCAAGCGCTAGAACCTGTCATACGATAAAAAAAAAAATTTTGACTCAATGTATATTGTTCGTCAACATACAAAGCTTTTACAACCGAGTCTAAAGGCAGCTGTTAACACTGATTCTCCTTAGAGTGCCCAAAAAGGTCGTACGATTACTTATTGTTTGTTAATTATAGTAGATACACTAGACATATAATAATGCTCTCATATCATTAGAAACTCAACCTACGAGTATAATAGAAAATATTCGTTGACGAAACAAAATACTTCATTGTATTTGGAACAGCACTGTTATTATTCTCAATGCGATAATTTTTATATATCTATCCATCAATATTCAACGCCATATAGTCAAAATTTGTACAATTGTTCATTTTAATTGTTCAAAATATGTCTAACAATATCCAACCTTCAATTTTGCTTCATACAATAGATCTATCACAGAACAGATTACAAATTGCGAAGCCTCCAGCGCTTTATTTGCAGCCCTGAAACACGAAATTCAATTCTCAACATTGGGATATTCTTTTTTCTCTTGGATTCTATTCTTCCATGCTCTGCACTTTTAATAAATCGTCAATACTTAAATAGTATTACAATTAAAATAATTTGTGCTAGACATTGAATTGTTACGCTTCTGTCTGATATGATATGAACATTTACTCCAATTGATTCTGACATTATTTTCAGAGGTTCTGGTGATCGCTCGATGTTAGATTTTGTAAAGGGCGAGCTCGATTCACGTTCACTTAGAGAAAGACGAGAACTACGGCTACTTATTTAGCAACAAACATCTTGTTACTTACTTTTCAGCAAGAAAATAAGCTTCACACAAATAACACATGGCTACCCTTTGTTCGTGCCTTGAAGCTACGGTTTCACAGTGGACACGCGGGTCACCCAGGGGAAGATACTAGAACAATGAGCATTTAAATGGTTATAAGCTGTTGTATTTTAACATACTAAGGATATTTAATATACGAAGACTAAGAATATTTAATATGATTTGAGGACCTTGAGTGACAGTTAATCGATCAGGTCATTCTTGAACAACACTTCTATATTAGTATATTATTATATCATTTCCGGCGGTCTATGTCTTCAATTTACGACCACTCGGAAACTAGGATTTTAAGAAACACGAAGATTTTAGGTATAGGGAGTTTAGTTTATAATGAAATAAAGACTGTAATAAATAAATACACCATGGTAATAATCTAGTGGCTTCAAACCACGGCGGTGTGCAGTGTGGATCCCTTACACGTAACAGTAATTTTAAACAATTATGTGCATTCTTAAGATTTAATATTGCATGCTTTATTTAAACCTGCGAATAAAATCTGTGAGCGTCAAAGAAGTTTCTGTTCTCTTGTACA
Organism: Parelbella macleannani; assembly: GCA_018245755.1. Lineage (NCBI taxonomy): Eukaryota > Metazoa > Arthropoda > Insecta > Lepidoptera > Hesperiidae > Parelbella > Parelbella macleannani. The sequence continues at coordinate 11,685 of DWEE01000854.1, read as the reverse complement.
GGTACACAGTGACTGAAAATTTACTAACCAGAACGAAAACAGCCACCACGACGAATAGTACAGCCTCTAAATTACACAGCATCGGACAAATATTTTCTGAAAAATATCAATGAATTATGTATGAGTTATATGCAGGAAGTTTAACCGAATTATATATTTCAGACATAAGATATGTATAATAAGCCTTATTGTACAGAAACATTAAGATCTAACATCCTAATATCTTTAGACTTCATATACGTCCATCTGGCCACAATGTTAGCATCAAGAGAGCTTGTGTTATTGTAACCAGACAGCTGACAAATACATAAATATATAGGTACTTACATAGATATTTTCTACGGTAAATGTAAACGACGGTTCTCTTAACAAGGGGATACAATACATTGGATTAAAGTAATAATACCTCTTTGCATTAAAGATTCCATTGTCGATCTTCAATTTGCGATTCAGTCACGCGACCTTAGATTTCACAAAACTCATTATTAGTTCTTTAACACTCAGCAAATTTAGCAACTTGGCTAATTCAGAATATTTTGATCTATGATGTTGACGTTTTAATTGTCAGATGGTAGGTAGAATTTATTTTTTAAATAGGACTAAATCGTAGACATATTATTACTCTATAATGGACACATTCTTATCCATATTTATGAACAATTTGTAGCATACTATCCCAACGCGGTATGACGCTGTTTAATTACTACGCGGTTTTTTATAGAGCGGCTTGGTTGGCTAAGAAATCAGCTATGGGTCAGTGTTTGTGTAGGTACTTGTATGTGTTTTAGTGGCAATCTCACAAAAGCAACCCTATTATTTTTACGCACGATTTAAAGTTAACATAAATTAATTGCCGAGCTTTATTTATGTAATTTAATTTATTACGTTAACCAAACTCACTAGCTTTATAATTTAAACGTTGCTAACAATGGGCGCATTTAATGCGTTGCAAATGGCGTTTCCTACCAGTTAGTTTTTATGTCGATAATGTAGGGTTGTTACTTTTTCTTATAACTTATATACCACGTTCTCCATTTCTAGAAAGTGTTAAAGCTCTTTGAAATTAAGAACATATTCGGCAATTCAGGAATTCAAATTAAGAACTTATTCGATATGAACAAAAACTCCATTTAAAATCCAATAAAACGAAATATGTATTATGATTTTATTTACGAGTTTTTTTTACATAAGCCTTCGGACAGCTCTTCATGCATATTTTTCCCTGTTCGACGCATCTGGGACAACTATTTATTTCCTCAGATGTCACGCTGTCTTCCTCCCTCGGTCTTAGAGTTGCGTCAGACACACCTACTCTTGGACCGTTATTATCAGGGGATCGTTTACTTATATCGGCGTCAGATATGTCTCTGAACACAATAGATTTGGATAGTCTCACTGGCAACTCTGACTTCTTAGACTTCGCTTTGATTTTCTCGAGAGTATCTCTGTATTTTTTATTGCCGAAATATATTATGTCTGAACCTGAATCCTGAGTTTCAATTAACTGAAAACAAGAGAACACCACGAGTAGTTAAGGTTTAATATGACGTAAGCTAATGACAGTGATTAGTAACTGTGATATATTTCATGAGTAAGTGATAAAGTAAAGAGTAAATGACACAATACAATTTTAAAAACAACACATTCAATTAATCCTAATTGGATTAATAGTAATAACCTCGGGCATCTCATACATGGTTATAACATTGTACAATATACCCTTAGTTTTTCCCCCAGGGGGCAGATAAAAGACTGTAGTACACTTCTAGGGTTCATCACCTAGGTACGTATCATGTTCCACCATGGAACTGGGGAGTGAACCGATTGCCGTACACTGGACACAAATCCAGACTCCGTGCTAGCGCATATGGTCTATTGCAATTTCTAAAACCATATGTATATAAACAGTTGTAGAACCAAACACGGAATAAATCTTACTGGGTGCAAATTGACCACGAATATCCAACATTGTAATTCAAATTTATGATACAGGTATCATACGTACATCGGTATTACCTGTGGACGTCTCTGGCAGGATGCTCGGCAGTCTATCACTCTCTCCACATATTTGTATATGTCATATAACTACAATAAGAAAATTATCATAATACAGTAATCACATACAAATTAGACGTTATAACTGTTAAGGTCAATTAGTATTTATTCCTCTTGCGCTCATTTTAATGTGTTATACCTCACGTTATTTATATTTTAAACTACATTTATTGATTCCTTTCTATTATGTGATAATTATATCGTTACGCCAGGTCCGATCCGAGATAGGTAGAAAGCACCGATTGATGTATATCTCTATCGTCCCAGACCTGCCGTGTTTCATCTGCGTTCAACACGCTCGTCATACATGTACGACAGATTCGGAGACTTCTTTAGTCTCCCATCAGTCATTATTTAACCTGTGTGATCGAGACAGCGTCAATAGCCTTGGTCTCATCTACGCCCATCAATATTCTATACCTGTTTCGTCACTCATTCATCATTCATCCCCCATAATTACCGTTTTGAGGGCTGTGTAGCAACACGCAGCGATGAGGTCTACAGCCCGCGAATATATAGTTGTGGCTGGACGGCAAGTTCTATAACAACGTAATTAATTCGTCAATCAATTAGAAGTTTATAAGTACTCTAAGATACATCCAGATACGAGTTCACGTTCTTGTAGTTGTACTCATCGACGACTTCCTATTACCGGACTGAAACATGTTGACGCCTCAAAGCCTGGCACCGTTAATTTGATTTAAGTACATTCGCTTTGCATAGCTTTCTTTGTTGTGTCAATGCCATTTGTGCCAACCCTAGGTTTTAATTTAAAGCAGGTAACATATTCTTGACATTCTGTACCATATGCTCGTTTGCTGCTAATAAAAGCAACATAACAAAACGTGATCCCTGTATTTTCGCGAAGAGGTAGGCAGAGTGTGGTACTGTCCCACGAATCACCAGTGAAATTTTACGGTATATGTAAATAATGCATTTTACTTAATAAATCAAAATTAAATCATTTATACCTGAGTATATTTTCTATCAACGCACACGGACATGATTCGCATACGCAGCCACTGCTGGGTCCCGCGTGACTACTGGGTGCTACACAGCAATCCTTCTTCTCTTGGACCTGGCCAGGAATTAGTCCACTAAGCCCACTGAACCCACTGAACTCACTTTGACGGCAACTCAAGCGACAGCTTCCGGACCAGATCTGTCGGATAGCTGATGCTGTTGCAGCTATTCTGCTATCCGGGCACGTCTGCGCATAAAAATATATACCGAAAATCAGATTTTCATCAACTTTGTATTTAAAGATGTTGCAAGCTCTCACTGTCGAAATTGTTGATTCACTACCTCCTAAGACTATTGACTTATTGTAAAATTATTACTTACAAGCAAACGAGACTACTGCTAGTGTTTGTAAGCTGCAGTTAGTGTTCATAGGCAAATACACATTTTTTGTTATCGAAGGGGAAACCTTCAAAAGGCTCCCGATATCTTGGGAGAAATACCGGGTTATATAGGATTTGTGCCGCATGAAATCCCCCCCGGTTGCCTTCCCGTGCGCTAGTAGGAGGGCTCCGGGATCTCCGGCGGAACGCCCTGGTGCCCTCCTAGAAGAAAATATTACATCTACAGCCTGAATGGTTACACCAAAGTTGATACTCACAAGTGAATAAAGACCGCATGCAACCAGAATGCAGATTAGAAAATTCAAAACCATTTGTTCGATACCTCGTCTGCCACCTGAAAAAGTAATCTGTATCAATAGCATGAATGGAAAAGTCACTGTCTCAATATAAAGGGTATTAGAAATTTTTTTGAACTAGAAAAAATAATACCTACAATAAATATGTTACCTGATCGTAACAAAAATGGAAACGAAAGATATTTTAGATACTCACATTATTGTGTTCGATCGCTAAATCATTGGTCTTGTTAAAAACATTTACGAAAATTTTTCACATTTTTGTTTACAATTTACACTGATCATTTAATTTGACGCAATACGTCATTGTTTGCATAAACAACCGTTAAGAGTTTTAAGAGAAAGAAGTTGATCATGCTGCGGTTATGATGAAAGAAAGAAAGATAATAATTAATTATCATTGATAACATTGACAATAAACACTTTTAAAAACTTGATCATGACGTAGAATTCAAAAAGGTTAGCAATCTAGGTTATAACTTAGAATTTGCAAGAAGTAAAAAATAATTTTCAAATACGTGTCTGTGATCTTAGAACCTTTTCAATCTACCATTTCTATTGAATAAGCGTTCCATTGACATATGCGCCTATTTAGAACTCCTTTGGCCTCTTCAAAATTATAAATTGACTACTTATGTTGAATTAAGTTTTGTATGTATCTTTTAATATTGACGATTTTACACAAAATAATCACTTACTTCCATTGACTGTCTTCATTTCCTTTTCTAATAATTTTCTTTTCAACAGCAAAGCTATGAACAGTTTGTCTCTTTTAGAAAGTAGTAGGAGTGTAGTAACGCTTAAGAGGGCCCCAAGTATCCCATAAAACCATTACAATTGAATACTAGAAAAAATGAACATGATCATTAAGTATGAGTCATGGTTACTTGAATAAAAATAATGATGATGATGATTATTATGTACATATATACCTACCCAAATAATATCCACCAGAGAAAAAAAATCGTTCTCGTGGCTCTCACATCCGTGAATAAAATTATATTTTTGGTATTGTTTCCACAGAAACAGAAGGAGTGAGCAGCGGGTGCGAAGCGAGCGGCGTGAGAGAGGAGATAGCAAGAGATTACGCGGCGTTGCAGTCGCGTCTGCGCAGAGAGTTCTCCGACAGACGGGGCAAGCTTTCCGCGGGTACTAGATCGAGTGATATCTAGATCCAATGTGAAATTTAATGGCCAATTCTACTGAAATTATCTAGTGTTAATTTAGCGCTCTACGTTTTTAACATTTTCATTGTCAACACAAATTTATTATAATTATACAGATTTTATATAACTGCATAATTGCCCATATTCTTAGATTTAAATACATATCATAAAAAAGAAATAGAAAGAAGAAAGACGCCAAAGATTCTTAAACCCCAATTTTACTTTAAAAGTATCTCTGTCCGCCTATTAAGAAAATTGACAGGCACCCTACCTATATACTCGTATTGCAACAATAATAATTTTGAAAGCCCTATCCTACTCCAGACTCAGGTAAAGTTACGAAAATCTAAAACCTCATCCACCTAGAACTTCGCCCGTGAGCTAAGGAATTCCAATTAGTAACGTAAACACATATTGTGTTTACTCGGACTAAAAGCAGATGTTGCAATGATCTCAATTCTTTATTCAGATATATTAAATGCATGTGCATATAGAAACGGTAACTCGTCGTACAAAAAAGTACATTTCCTGTTAAGGACAAACATGGGTAGGTTTTTTAATACTTACTTAGTAGGTATAATGTTACAAGGACAATGTGTCTCCCTCTGAATTGATACAATAAGAAATGTGTTATTGGACATATTTTTAACAATCCTTTTCTTAGCAATTTAAGTTATAAAACAATATTCTTGGGTACGGCTGCGGGTATTTAAAATAAAAATAGAAGAAAATCCTTATTATTGTATAATGTCAGGATATCGCCCAGCACCTCGCCCAGTAGCCACAGAGGAGCAGTTGTCAGCAGACTTCCGGAAGAAATTAACAGAATGGCAAAGGATGAAAGGAGTGAGACAGCCGCCACCGGTACCCGCCAGACAAGATCTCAGCGAGGACTTTCTCAATAAATGGGGTAAGGAAATCGTTATTAAATTTTATTTAAGGTTAATTATTATGTTTAGTTTAATGAACACTAAGTCTGCCCTTAACTCGTATATGTTGGAACTTATGTTAAGTGTAGTTATAGGTACAATCTCATACCAGATACTCATACCACATTGTGTATGTCTGCCCAAAATATTTATTCATTACTTAATTATGCAAATTTATTTTATCTACGAATTCCCTAAGGATTTATCAAAATATTAACATAGACTATAGTTAGATAACTTTTATTATATAATAACTTTTCATATACATATTAATGTTTCAAACAAAGTAAATCAATGAAAGTATATAAATTGATTATACTTATATCAATTTTTATCTGCGTTTCAGATGAATGGAATAGAATGAAAGAAACAAATTCGGTGCCTGCCTGGGAAGAAGAATCGAAACCCGACGAAGTTCTAGTACAAACATCGACGGGGCTATTTAAATTCCAAGGTTCCAATAAGATAATATTACTTATAAAACAAGAGGTCGGAAGATCAAGTATAGTTCTGGAATCTAAATCATTCTTCCTCGTTACCTTTCATAATATTTGTATTTCTTCTTTATAACCCCACACGCCGTTACTACCAGAGTGCTCAGAAGGTATCTATGTATTTAAGCATCTAACAAAGACGGTACAAGCTAAATTAAACTCTTATATTACAGGTATTTCTCGCTCTTTCACTCGAAAGCTGCACGAATGGGAGAAATCACGTGGTATCGCGCCAGAAGCGTCAACTTCAGCATTACTCCAGGCAGCCAGAGCCCGGGCTAAGCAACCAGCAGCTCCGTTGACCAGAACTCAGTCGGACGGCAGTGTCGCACCCTCCGCCAGTGGTACCGGTCGTGTTCATGCGTCTAGTCTCAGCGTTAATGATGTTGATGACTTTGTCTCGGAATATGACAGAGAGCATACGGTATGTTCCATAATTGATTTTGATTGTAATTATTATTTAAGTTTTTGTGCATATATTAACTCAGAAACAGAGTTAAGTTCATATTACAATAATTTAATGTTACTAAAGGATACGGTTATTAAACCCATTATTCAATGTTACTAAAGGATACGATTACTAAATTTTAATTATTACAGCCCGATGGTGCTGATGAATGTGAGGGCGATCACGCACGAGGTGCTGTGATAGTAGAGGTGGAAGCTGAAGAAATTTGCACAGCAGCACCTCTAGTAGCAGTATCACCTCGTCACACTCCACAGAAACCTGTGTACACTTATGGTCAAGCTGAAGCTAGATTGCTGTGTGAGACCAGTTCTGCTGTTACGGGCACAGCTGTTCTACAGGCCAATGGATCCGGTGAGGGAAAAGTAACTAATTTGACATGCATGTTCTCATTGTTCTACTTATTATTTCATAAATCTCCTGTAGTTATCCTTTCAGATTCTCGTGGAGCTAGATCAAAAGATCTTTCGGGATCAAAGTCAAAAACCTCACGCGAACAGGTATTGTAATTACGTATCATTATTATAAATAAATAATCATTCAATAATTTTTTTTTACCCGTAATAATTGTAAACGACATATTTAGATGAAAGTTGCAGATAAGAATACTAGAAGAAAATTAGGTAGACAACCGAGTATAGAGGAAGATGCAAGATTTATTAGAAAAACAATAGAAGAAATAGAAAGAGCAAGCTTTAATCGTTTTAAAGATAATACAACTTGTTCAGAAACTGAAAGGCCTACATATGATGTAAGTGATAAAGAAATGCCATCAACTAGTATGAGTGCAAATCAAATAAGTTTTAATAAAATTGAATCTTTAAAACAAGACACAAATGGAAAAGATGATAGTAATGAAGACCTGAAAGAGGAAAACAAACGAAAGGATATAGACAAGGGTAATGGAAAAAAGAAAAATAAGTCAAGAGCGAGGTTAGAAAGAGAACAGTCCAAGCCATCTGAAAGTGATACTGAGCACGACGTAGATACCGTTACTGTGGAGATCCCAAGAAGAAGAAAAAGGCCTCGACGGCCATCTGAAAAACCTAGAACTCCGCCAACGTCCCTGCACTCAGATTCTGAAGGAGAGGTACTTATAAAGCATGTTTGATATTATATTATTAAATATATGTAAACGTAAAAATAAACGTAGTGTACGTGGTGGCAGAGGGGTTTAGTACACTCCCACTTTTCACCAGTTACGTTTAGGTACCATGATATAGGTGGTGAGCCTATTGGTATACACCGGGCACAAATCCAGACTACAAATCACTACTAGAAATTCTAAATTAGAAAAATCCAGTAGTAGCCGACCCGGGATCTTACCCCAGGACCTCCTGATCGACTGTCGCACTTGCAGCCACTCGACTAACGAGACAGTCTGAAATAATTGTGTATAAAAACAAAATTCCAAACTTTATTTTAGGTTTTTGTTTTGAAACTTAAGGCTCCGGAACCACGTAATGTATCGCCAGAAGTTATTGTAAAAACAACAAGAAAGATTTTCTCACCTGTTGTCCGAAGTGGTGAATCGGTTCCACGAGCTGTCATACCTTTAAACGTGGAAGATTTAGATGAAGTTAGACCAACCATCAGTCATGACATACACCGGAACACTGAACTGCGACGAAAAACTGAAAGAGGACATAACAAAAGCAGACAAGATTTAGATGCTCGTTCGAAGGGTTCTGGTGATCTTCAAGAAGTAGATGAACAAATCCCAAGAACTAGACCTCCTCTCCCTTCATCTCCATCTTCTCAAAGAAAGCCACAAATAAAAGAAACTGCTCCATCTATTCGCATTATGATACAACGATATAATAAGAAGATTAAAGAGGAAGAAGGTATGTGTATTCTAGTTTTTGACATAATATTTAAAATACCCGACATGACTGTTTGTTATAATTATTTTATTAAACAGTTGTTAAAGAATAAAGATCATCTGCTACTTTAGGCCCGGGATCTGGTGGAAGTAGCGGTGCATCATCTCCAGCTTGGAGGTCACCATCTGCTGAAAGACGACGGCCTCCCGACATGCCAGTTGGTGTTAATATCAGGTATGATGCTATACCACTATAATATGCATAGCCTGTTTATATAGAAAAATTATAACTTTCTTAAATCCTGTTTGCTGACATTGCTCCATTGTAGTCAAAAATGTTATAAAACATAAATTTATCACTTTCAGAAATAACCCATTCCTTGAGAGGGAAGTTCAGAAATCGGCTAGTGCCTGTCAACTTTCTAGAAGAGATCAAACTTCTGCTGAAAAGCGATTAACTCCGACGACGCCGAGCATTGAAGGGGTCCTTAAATCTCACAGTGCTAATGCTCTCCATCCTGAACACTCCAAAGAAATACAAACGTCGAAGACAATAGTGGACAGCCAAGAAACTATTCAGCAAAGCACAGCGAGTACAGACACTATAGTACCTGATCTAACGAAGAATCTACCTGACGTTCCATGTGGTCCCAGTTCTCAGTCCATTCATATACCTATTTGGAGACAACTCTCTGAAACGATAGTTCCCAATTTTTCACGTTTCATGTCCGACAATTCTGGATTATTCGAGAGGTCTTTCTCAACAACAGATGCCCCGATGCCATATACAGAAGCAACTGAAACTGTAGAAGCTAGACTTTCAGAAAGGGCTGTAAAGATTCGACAAGCTAGAGAAAGATTCTTGTCATCCCCAGCGCCTATGAGACGAGAGGGTACGAGTTCAGCGAGTGATTTAAGGCCTGGTGACAGGTAAGTTTTCATAATAAATTACTGATGGCAAAACGTATATTTTCCGGATGAATGAAATAAATAATTGCAGATTGAAGATTAGCGGTGGCTTAGTCGTTTAAAATTCAGCCTCCCAGACACCTACGTAAAGCTCCATAAGCATTGTGAAGTTTCCAACCCTTTCGTAGCAATCATGTCAGACCATGGCCTTAACCCTTTCGTTTTAAGTGGAGACTCGTATCTAATACGGGTATAATAACTATGGATGACGAACATGATTAAGAACTTTAATTCTGACGTGACAACATTTCATACAACTGGGTTTGAATACGTTTTGAGGTATGCTTATCTCAAATACATACCGTTAGATATAAAATATAAGTAACTTTATTTTGTATGCTTTTCTATATTTCTCATGCTTTCTATGCAGCATTTTAGATGCTTTCATATTCTTTGTTTTAGATCAAGCCGAATAAGTTGCGAGAGCGATGTGGCTGAAGGTCAGGCTTCGGTTAGTGAAGAGCCAACCCTGGGTCGCAGTGCTTCTACGGGCATGGTGAACGTGGACAGAGAATCTTGGCAACGAGTTACAGAAGGTAACGTGACTTTTCTCATGAAAATTACTTTCTATCTAACGTAAATACTTTCTTACTTGTAGAAATAAAATATCAAACGTAAGATCACACAGACGAATGGTATACATTCTGAGTCTCCCATCAGTCAGTATTTGGCCTATTCGGTCATAATAGGATTTTATAAATTTTTCTTCATTCTTTCTCTACTTCTGAACCATAATAGATCATGACCACGAGAACGTTGAATATAAAAAATCCGAATGATGAATGTAGAAGAGGCACGGCAGGTGTGGATTGATAGAGATATTAATTGGCATTTGGTGCTCTCCCTCTACTCTGCAAGGGACCTGGCCTAAAGATATACATATATATGTATAATTTCTTCCCAGGATCCCGGCGGAGTCGTCCCCGCTCTCGCTTCAGCCTGGCTCGCCTGGCGGCCAAGCTGCGTCGGAAAGAAGAGAGCGCCGTATCCCGACTGTGCCGGCAGAGCCTTCTCGTGCAATTGAGAAACAAGCCTTAAATAAATCATGTAGCCTATAATAATTTTGCCGTTTCCTTTAGCGTACCCCATCTATGAAATATGTATTTAAAATCTATTTATTAGTACAACCCTTATATTGTATGCGTGTGTTAGTTCTCGTGTGTTTTGTGAATTACTGTACCTACTATATTGAACTGCAATTTGTGGCAAGAAATAGGCTGTAAATTTACCATAAACCTTTACTAGGGTGTAACAATATTCGGTTTTGAGCAGCGTAAAGTATCTACCTAATTAGCCATTAAATAAATACAATGTACAAATTTCAGCCAGTAACCAACGAGAGATATTTTATAAGTTATGAATAATTTGATAATTATTAAAACAATTATTATTAAAACAAGAATATGTCTACAATAGTTGCGCTGTTTGGATTTTTAGAAGTATGATAAAGTAAATTTATTTTATAAAAATAGGTGTAACTACCGAGTTTAAGAAAAAAAGAAAACAAGCATTTTGTTATATTTATCTTCAAATTTAATTTCCTTTTAATCTGTCAATACCGTAGTAACACGTCGTCCTGCACATTCAAAACGTTTGGTAACAATAATTACCATATCAAAATGGGAAGTTGGAACTAATAATAATTTTATTATCAAAAACACTACAATTCAGTAATTTATTAGTAATAATAATAATAAGACTCAAGAGAACACTTACAAACAACGTTAATGGGTAATTTGGTTGAGGTAGATTGAATATTTATTAACTAATTTATGATTTGTGGGAACATGACGATTGATTCAGATTTAATAGTAGGTTTAATCTATTAAATTTTATAATTTTATTTAATTAATCGAATATTTTTTTTATCTGCCCTTATAAATTTTATAACTGTAAATATAGTTTGTTAGTATAGACAATCAACAACCAATCAACATATGTTAAAACTTTCCATTCATTCCGATCGGCGAACGAGAGCGAACGAAACGCCCGGTCAATAACCAACTCGTAGATAATATAATATTCTTATATTTATTTGTACATTTATAGTAAATAATCATGTCCCCACAACCCGTTTTGAAAAAAATCTTATAATTACTATTATTAAAAATGGAACATTTCGAT
>DWEE01000853.1:0-15045 GCA_018245755.1 Parelbella macleannani | reverse complement strand
TATAAACTTAATGTAAACTAGATAATGTTAGACTACATTACATATACAATGATTACATTACAACGTCTACACTTTTATTAGTTGAAGACGACAATTAATTGAAGTGAGTCTAATGGTTTAGAATTCAGCCACGCTACTGAATTTAAATTTCGACGCGGGCCTCTTTCTTTACAAAACTGTGTTCCTTTTAAGATTAAATGTCACTTGCTGTAACCTTCTGAAAACATCGTGACGAAATATGCACACCTCAGAGTTCTCCATGATATTAACTAATGAATTCCAAGTCTGTCTAGCCGAACTTGACCATCGTAATAGACCATGGACTCAACTCTTGTCACTGTCAGAAGAGACCTGCATCCAACAGTGTAATGTTGATGATGATTATTATGGTGTAGATGCCGACGATTTTTAATTGTAAAAATGTTTCTCATATAGGAAATAAACGTCATTTCTAAGATTATTCGCAGCAATTCTTTTAGACATCGGAAACATAAACGGAACGTAATTCATATTTGATGTTAAATGACCTGAAAAGAGCTACGACTCTGATATGTCTAATAAATATATTTCGGGCAAGAAAAATGGCTGTAATTTTTCTAAATCGTTACCATCTGTTCAAAGTTCATTAATTAGCAATTAGTAAGTGAGATTGGGTCAGTCACGAGTCGAGTCATTAATTAGGCTCGGCTGCGATACGTTCCATGACAAATACGTGGGGTCTGGCGACTCGATGCCGATTCGACCTTCTGGTGGAGTCAGGCTTAGATATAATCTATGATTGTTTATAAATCTGGTACTTACTAATATACAACAATACATTGTGTAACTTGAACAGTAACATGTATTGATAAAAATAATGGTATCGATTATGTGTACTATTCAAACTAATCGATAATATGTAAAAAACTCGATATTTCGCTCTCAATATCAAACTCAGGTATCGATAAAAAACAAAGCCTTTTAATACAATAATAAAACAACCATTATACAAATAAGTTCCAATACCTCACAATAAAACACTCGTCTACGTAAAGGTTAGCGAGATACAAAAATCGAGGGCCTCTATATATTCGTACTCAGTTTCGTTGGTGTATTGTTGAACTAAATTGTTGAGCCAAATGAGAATTATGCAAATCAAGATTGGAACGGGGCGCAATCAAGTGTGATGGATTTAAGGTTACACGATATATTTAACTCTGCGATAAATTCAACAAATAAGTTAGTTAATATCCAAAGTTGCGTCGCTCTCGTCTTAATTGATATCGATCACAATTGCGTAATGTTTAAACACATTGCTATAATATATTGTTTATCGATTTATATAGAACGGCTATACATTAAGCCACGCTAGAGTACTTTTATTACGAGTTGTCAATAAACTATTTGGAAATCGAGGCGTAACTTTTAACGAAGCTATGATAAATGTGCTGCACAACGAAAATCGAAATCGATTTCGGAGCTTAATCGATTTCTCGTTGTTAAAATGTTATTGAACGTTTTGTCACGATATTGCCGATATTATCTGTTAATTGTTGATGTTGAATGTGGTCCGTTGCCCGAGATTTGTTGCCGCTGCCGTTATTTGAAGTACTTGTTCTCGTACGCACACCGGAAATGACTTTGTACGACTTCTCTTCGTTGTGTCATAACTCGATGTCGACTTAGCATATTACAAGACACGCTATTCAAAAAAGACATTTACAAAGACAAGTGAAACTAATTGGACATTTTAAAGATGCTAATCCTAATATTTTTTTCTAAATTACACATTTTCCAATACTGTTTTACAAGACTGCTGTACTTGCAGACATTTGAAATGGAGAATTCTAAGGTAATAAAATTATACAATAAGGAAAAGAGCAGCAAACCAAGTAAGTAATTCCATTTCTCATCCACCAACCGTTGACCTGTTGAGTGTTGATTGCATGTTACTTGATTTATTATTTCTATTACCAAGCGACTTAATAGTTTAATTGCATAGCAAATGAAGTCCGTATTCGTCCAGCCGTCAGCCTGAATAAAGTTTAATGAGACGAGAGCTTTCAATTTGAATCACTTATAGTTCATTTATGGGTGTTACGAATGCATTGCCATATTAGTTAATCAATCCTTACCATCTATCTCATTACATAATTCAAGTATTTTTCTAAGCGCCCACACAAAGCTTTGTCTTCTTTTTATGAACAATGCGGCTGTGTTCGTCAGTTTGCGCATACATTTATACGTTGGGCTATATCATTTACAGTTGTTCTAATAGCTGTGTTGGGTACAGTGCCCCATTATGCTCTCTAAGGTGTTATTTGTATATGCATTGAAACTTTATGTACATTTTGTTTCTTTGTTCTTGCTAGAAAATATGTAGTTATACACACAGTGCATACGTACATATATACTTTCACGTCAGGTCCCTTACGGGGTAGACAGAGCACAGAACACTAGATATGTATGTATGTATATCTATTCTTACCGACCTGCCGTGCTTCTTCATCAATCACTTCATAAATTTACGCCGGTAACTTGTAATTAGTAACAGTAAATTTGAGTTTTATTTATTAGTTTGATGTTAATATATGTATGTAATATGACGACTTATCGTCGAATTATAAATTGTCTTTTAATGTTTTAAGTAAAAGACGCTTAGTAGTGTTCAAAATATAATATTTTATTATTAATATACAATTGATACGTATGTAGTTATCTGTAAAGAAAGATATAAACACGATTGCTTTTAATTTTCATTAAAGATTACCTATTGTGAAACATAATAAAAATATTTCTCTATTTGAATATGTTGTTATTTTATTTTGGGTACATACTGAACAATTTTATTTGGACAACAACGAAAAGAGATTTTCACGTATCGCAGAACAGATTGGAAAACTCCACGGGACTACGAACTCGTTTGTGCTGGGATATGAATACGACCTTAGTACCATTTGACCTAGCCTTGCAATACCACTGTGAAACATTCAATTACCTGGCGCTAACAAGATTCTTTGTACACTCTTTCGATTCTCTACGGAATATGGTGAAATCCTGTGCCAATATCATCTTTATTTCCAGCACGCGACTGTTCATTATTGCGTAGCCAAGAAGTATAATTTCTTAAAAGTGGCGTGTGTAGCCCAGTTTTCTAGTCATAGACGGTATTTTATTGGTATCACGTAGCTGTATAAAAACAGATATGTGTCAGTGGCCCGGTTTGAGTTTTTCGTGCGTTTTCAATTGCTTTCGTCAAAAAACGAAACAATGAAAGCTAAATGTCTTGCGGACGTGGTCGCCTTGTCCCGATTGTCGTCAAATGGAATTAAAATTGGAAAAGTGTATACAATTTAAGTCATCAGACTACTCTGATTTTTAAAAATTTAATTTTGAAATTTAAGCCGGTTTTATAACCGTCTTATATTATATTATTACTAATTTAATTGAACATTTAAGATGGTTTTATAACCGACTCATATTTTTAATTAAACCGTTAAAGCAAGAATGAAGCAGTGTAACTGATAAATGTCTATTGAAATACACAATAAGAAGTGTAATAAATGAATTGTATATACATATGTACTCGTACATGCGTTTGCTTAGATGGTGATGTTGTTTGGGGCGTCGATATCGAAAAGTATAGAACTTATCAATAATAAGTAATTAAATTTTTGGGAACATTTTACATTATCTGTATGAGCTTTGATTTAATGAATTATAAAATGATGGTAAAGTTTCATCGATAGCCGGATGGGAAAACTATCAGGTTTACGTAAAGAATAATTTATAGAGCGTGAAAAGTTGATCATAAGTTATCTAACAGTTTATTACATCGTTTTATCAAATAATTACTATGATAAACATCTGTTGTAACGTTTGTTACGTCTATGATCGCCATCGTCATCAGCCTGTCTCAGTCCACTGTTGGACGTAGGTTTCCCCAAATGAGCGCCATAGAGCCCTGTCCTGTGCCCTGCGATCTCCAAGCCGCATGCCCAGCGTGGAGATTACGGGCATAAACCCCTCATGAACAGACACGTTTATCACTGTAATTATATATTATAGCAATTATTAAATATACCGGTCTACATATTTATTTAACACTAGTAGAAATTTTACTATTTAATATTTAAATGCTTTGTTTGCATTTAAAGCGTTATTGTAATCATTAACTTTCAGACGACCTATGGGGTGTAATTTCGTTTGCGTTTTTCAACACATAAAAATATTTTTTGAAGAACTCCTAATCTTAAAATATTATCTCACATATTATTTAAATTTAAAATTATGAATATGTGCCGAAATATTTAAAAACATAACCCCTTATTAATATTAATTAGATACATAATGTTTTATATTTGATACATACATTGATACACCACAATAGTTTTACGATAAAATTAATAATGTATTTTTGTTTGTTAATTAATTATTATTTGTCTTATTATCACTTTGTTAATTCAACTCGGAATGCAGACGGCGTTTTTATTAAATAATTGTTTCGTCATTAATATTTACGAGTATCTAATTATCACTGTGCTAATTTTAGCTTGGAATGCGGAAAGCAGTAATTATTTTTCCAAACAAATCAGTGCGATACATGTAAAGAGCTGTTCGTGAGCTGCGAGCTGCACGTTGCAACCAACTAATCTGTTCCAGTGTCAGGTACTAGAAATTTTATCAGTAAATTGTGAATAGGATCATAAATCGTTTATTTGTCTTAAGCACTTAGTAATAAGACGTTGGAAGCTTACTTAGAAAGTCCTCATACAATTTATAGCAAATCGTTAATTTTCAACAACAACTTTATGATTTACTACAACTTTCAACACAGTCTAACTTTCAATACTAAGCGTATCGATTGCATCACAAACAAATATCTAATTTCTTTCTTTATGCCCTTTATATAGATTATTTCGCCAATCGACCATTACAGTATTAAGAACTGGTTTTAATACATTGCCTAACAGTATTGTAATGTGTGATTTATTTATAAATAAATGAGACTAGTGTGCAGCCCCGCTTGGAATAGAATAGTAAATTATAACGCTGTGACAATTAACATTTATTGAATACTATAAAAATTGTTTTTCGTAACAGAATTGTAAGACATATTTCATCCAACAGACATTAATGTCATCCGCGCTCGTTACATTGCTCTTAATGACAACATTACAACCTCTCATACCATTATTATTAAAATATAGCGACTTACTCTCTTCTTCATAAACACTCAGTAGTCATGTGTTAGCTACTGCATGTTTTGTCCCTTTCTGTTTTATATACGATACGCTAATTGAAAGCGAGACAAAACATTTGTTAACAACCGCCGAGAGGATAATAATAATAATTTTACTAAGTTCAAAACGATTTCCTTTAAAACGATGTAAATAAATTTATACCTATGTTGCGTAATGGATATACTAAACAACTTAAGGACTATACAGCATCGTACTTAAAAGTTTATGTATGGAAAATTACAATCTGCTTTAAAAGCTCGTATCCTACGTATAACATAATGGTTACAAATGGATATTGTCTAGGTTTCCGGCTGGTCCTTGATAAATACGTAAAATTTTCATAACATACCCATGTTTGGCCCGGGATGACAATGCGAGGGCTCCAACCGGATGTCGAAGATTGAAGATCGCATTATCATATTACACGCTCCTTTCAATAGGTTTTTTTCTCACAAAATCCTTTTAACGTCTCGACTGAGCCGTAATAATGATAGAACACACCGTTAAACATTCACTCCGAACCACTGATCTTATTAACTTCGTTATGAATGGACGCCATATAAATCTTTTTATCTGCATTCCTAAAGTTGTATTCCTTTTGTTGCTTCTCCGAATCGCGATCATTAGCGTCTATAGCTTCAACCTCCGACTCAAAAGCAATTTAAAATGAAAATTTGACCACGAACATAGCGTTAAAAATAAAACGTCGTCTGTGATAGCTGCCCTTATTACGAATAGTTGGGACGTTTTCCTCTGCCGGTTAGGTTAGGAATTTACAATATTACATCCAGATACGCTGTCAGTTACCATGGGACTGGAAACGGGAATACAATGCTGGAGTATATCACGGAATGTGGGAGCATTGTAGGAAGCCGCGGACCCAGGAGTACTTAATGAAGGTACAGCGAGATGGTTACCGGCTCACGTGTATTATTAAGCCTAAGAAGGAATGCATGTTGAGCTGGGGTCAGGAATACGCTCAAGTAGCGACACACGCGATCGCTTCGTGCAATGAGTTCCACCTACCGTTTCAAAACACTGTCGATAAGAACATCAAAAGGAATATTTCGACAACGATCTTCTCTTTCTTCACCTAAGAACATTTACAAACTCATCCCGTTGTGAGTTTGCTGTTAGTAATTCCGTTCGTTACTACTTTTATTATTGTTATTATATTATCAGGTACTTTACGGGGAGAGATGGGCACTTTTACTATTTTGGTGGTAATTGTATATTAGTTAAGTGAATTTTTAATTTCAATATCTAGGTATTTAATGACATATTTCATCCCTAACATAATACGAATAAACTTAAGCATAATTTTGTTTTTCATTTCAGCCGTTACTTATCATATATCATCATCGTCATGACAATGCTGCAATGATTTGATTTAATGAAAGATTTTGAATTATATTTAAATTAGTGAGAATATAAAAAAAAATCTGCACTTGTTGCTCTTTATTTATTTCAACTGAAACCGTCCAAGCAGTGTACTAGAATGCAGTTCTAGAAATGCACTGGCGTGGCTCGCAATATTTCAATCAAACATGCTATTAAGCTAAAAAGGTACGCCCGCGGTTGATACGGGGTCAACAGAGTGCATCGGTAGCAACACGGACTCCGCACAGATCTGCCTATCACTAAACCCACCCAGAATTTCGTAATGCTGAATATTACTGGTATGGTTTTGCGACGAACATTACGGTGTATACAGGCCTTTATAAAGATTAAATCGTAAGTAGTTGCGGCTTTTGGGGTGAGACCGATCCATTTCATAACAATGATACCGCCGTGGAATGCAACTATAATAAATGAGTAAGCGATTTGATGAATATCAATTTATACATTGAGGTAACTTGAGAAAAATAAATTTTGTCTGCGGTCAGTACGCGAGTGTTCAGGTAATTTAATTTCCAAGTAAATCATTGTAACACTACAAGTATACATATACATCTGTTTCTGTGTGCATAAAAATTTTATTTTTAGAAAGACACGCATATGTATTTCTTTGTCAATCCAACGAATAGCTTATGACATATTCAATACCTACATATGTAATTAACTAATAAATATTTAAAAATTAAACCGATATGTAATGTGAACTGAGTACTTAATAAGCGAATATTTTCTTAGTAGGTCCCGTTTTTTCCGATTGTTTGTAGCCGAGTAAAAATTGTAGGTACATTACATAAATTGTACTTGGGTAACCGCTAACGTAATTTCTCCATCTCGGACCGATCGTGCTCCGTAAAATGGAATGTCATTACAATATTTCAAATATATATATATAGATGGTGAAGCTGGTTATCGATAGTAATCTATGACCTTTGCCCCTCTAATAATCGTGTCGAACGCTCATCATTTTCGTTGTTATTTTTTTTTGTAATACCAACCGTCTTTGTTTTTTGGTCCAATTCCCGCTGACGAGAATCAGATATTTTTGTTTAGAAATTACATCACCGTCAGTTGATCAGATTGTTTTTTATAGTTGTACACAAAGTGATTGCTCGGGAAGGGTAAATTTAACTTTTGATTGCAATAAACACTTGTTATGGAGTGCAACTTATCATTGTAAAGTATAATAATAATCATCGAGCGAGACTCGAGTCGGATTTATCCAAATAGTGACCATTAGGGTTGTCAATATTAATTTAATTCTTAGATTTTTAATTATATTTTTTTATTTTACTAATTAAATATATTTAATACTCATCACTTGGCGCGTGTACAAGCATGATAAAATCATAATTTAGCTAATGTCACAAATCAATGACTTTATAGTTTAAATAACATAATAAATAGCATTAAAATACTTATTTTACTATTTTCGTAAAGTTCGTTTTGTAAAGTAATATTTGTAAATGTGTTATTTTTGTATTTGCGGTTGGCAACCCTTTCTGACTCGGCCGTACCCCAGGCGCCCGAGGCATTGTTCCCACTAACTCTTGTATTTGCGTTCCTTCCACTCCAACCTATATGGCTATTACACCTGATAAATGCGCTTCATACAAATGTAAATGCTGTTATTGGCTGTGACGTGATATATGGTAGCTATAGAAATTTATTATAATATTTTGTTAAGAGCGCCAGCAATTTGGTGAAAATGTCGGTAATAGAATCTTAGTGGCGTCGAAACTACGACCAATGGAGGATTTAACGGTGTTGTTAATAATTTAGTGAGGCGACAAAATTAAGACGGAGCCGTTGATTACGTTGTATTACCACACGGTGCGTTTCAAATTTAAAAATATAATTTATGGATTATTTACGTGTCGAAAGCGTCGGATCGTGTGGGCGGGACGCGTTATACAGCGGGGTCGCTTCTTAAGATGCAGTGTCGTCATTTAGCTATGCATTGTTCATATCTATGCCACATTTCAAATCTTATAAGCGGCTGACAAGAACATTTTTAAGCGTATGCAGTATTCATATTCAGAGGACTGAATTCTACATATTTAATTACCTAGTTTTGTCTAGACAGTGCAAGTGACTTGGTTGTGGTTATTGAGACCCTAAGAGAGAGAAATATAACATCCGTTCAAATAAAATCGTACTTGAAATTAATCACCGATGAGTGATTTTAATAGTAATTGCTAATTAAGCATTGATTTATTAGTCGTCTAAGTTACAACTTACACGCTTAAATGAACAGTGATTATTGGCAACGACTTGCGGTTAGTACCTATATGCAATGATGAAATATTACACTATGAATGTCAAGATTCTGGACTCCACTTACAGTAGATTTATGATCAAATAGCTCATTTAAAAACAGTGTTGAATACCGCACTAATTTATTTAATTTTCATGTATATTTTTAAAAGCTGCGTTTTGATTTTTTTTTTACACAATATTTTTATTTAACTCCGTGAAAATTTTTTGTTAGGAACAAAATTTTTAATTACGAATTAGGAGATTGGATAACATAACCGGTTGGCCGGTTCATGGTGTAGGCCGCACCATCTCTCCCATCCATGTTATGTAACAAATGTCTAGGTCTCATAATAACTTCGTTGCGGCTCTGCGTGCAGTCCTGATGCCATCAAGATAGTTGATACAGACCTCTCCATATACGGCCACACTGAGCTTGTATTAGACGCTTTTTTGATTTATGTTCCATGGATTTGTACTTCGCTGTATTTTTCTACACTTTTCGTACATGGTTCAAAGTTTTACTACCCTAATATTGCATTTAAGTACCACTATGATTAATATCTGTTAAATCAAAATAATAATGGCCGACATGATTTTTTGATAACTTACAATAAGGAAGTACATACAAAATGAATCCGATTAGTTATATTGTATTTCGTACGTACAAGCTAGATACGTTTATTATTTTAACCTTTTGACATTACTATAAGCTTCACAATGTTAAAACTTGATTTGTATTATCATCAGATAAATAATGCGTTGAATTTTTTACGCCCCTAACGATATCAGGGCCGATCGCGATAATAAAACTTTATCGAGTTACGAAATATAAATTCTATAGAACTTTTTGTTTGATGTTCGGGCGGGAAATGTTATTTAGTTTTATTTCGTGGTTAAATCTGACGTAAGGTTACGTGATCGGTTATTTTGTAATGCGGTTCCCTTGTTCAGATAAGATTCAAGGTAACCTGTTAACGAGGTGATAACGGTATAAAAATAACAATAGCGCAGCTAACTGTTGGTTTCATTGTGATTCGGCAAGTGGACTCGGCCGAGCGGGTCCCGCTGATTCGTGTTCCGATGCGATCTGATAAAAGGGAGTACAAAAATATCGATTCGATGCTGAGATGGTAGTCGTGATCGATAGAGAATCGGAGTGTCACGCGCCGGGTCGTCGCCCTTGGGTCAGGGTCGAGGATTCCTGCCTCGCCTCGCTCGCATGCAGCGCAAATATAATTCCCCCGACGGATATGTCTTTACGTGGAATATTGCACGTAATCGTTTCATTGTTATTCCTTTAATAACTTCACGAGCAAGCACTTAGCGCTTTCATCTTTTAAAATACTCATTTGGTACTTAGTACGCACGTGAGCTTTTAACGAGTTTAATTAAATGGAATTGTGCAAATTTTTGTAGTCACGTAATTTCTTATGCTGATTTTTATGCTAGCTTATTAACTGTCTTTGTGATAAATGCTGTTTTTTTCCACATTAAATAAGTATAATTATGTCTGTAAGCAAATGGTCGCCTTGATGGCAAGTAATGACAGTCGCCTGCAATATCAGAGAATTTGGCAATGTTTTGACTTTTGACACTGCGTTTAAATTTATCGTATTAGTGTCTTATAAAAACTGTAGAAGGAAAGTCATCTAAAGATTTCAAAACCGACATAATACACGGGCCGAAACCGTACTGAACAGGACTGCTAAGTATGTAGTACCTTTATACTGTTAAGATTCCTGCTTTAATACACAGTTTAAAAAAGAAAAGTTGGCATCGTTTTAAACCGTTCGTCAAAGATCTTTCCATTGCTGAGTCAGTTAAACACAAATATAGGGCCAATTTCCCTATGGTAGCCGAGGCATCATCATACGTGTACTAAGGGATTGTCGACGATTTTAAAGGCATTCCGCGGCACGGAATGAAATGGCCTTGGTTTATTAGGGCCCCCTCTAATAGGTGTGAATTGTATTTCATATAGGACTTATCCTGTGCTGCGTGAACCTTATCGCTATACCAAAACGTAGAATTACTGTGTTAAGCTGTTAAAGGCACCTATCTTTTTGGTTTCTAATTTACCCCTTTCAGTATTTTTCTTGCGTTGTGACAAGATTACTTTTTAATGAAAATATGTTTTGATATAAATAAACATGTGAATAATAAATAAATATGTAAGAGTACCTAAATCAATCTAAAAAATCTATACACTAATGATTTCTTAACGAATCTTCTTCTTTTGAATATTCTAGATACGATTTACAGGCGAAAATAGCTTAACTTTTATGACACCTATTGTTGCTAAATAAAAGAGCTTGTAATAAAACATAAGTACAAAACCCTGTATATTATGCGCGCTTACATGATAATTCTTTGATGCTGCCGTCCATATCTCATATCTCACACAGTCCTTGGCAGTAATGATTATATCTCTGGAGAAGCGATTCGTCTCACGTCATGTCTTGCTGAACCCCGACTGAACTTGAGCGGTTAACGCCAATTTCCTAGTGAATGGGATCGAATCACCATAAACCCATCGTGTTCAGAGTTGTTGTATCAAGCGGACAGGCTCAATCAAATTTCAATCTTATCCCCTTTCACATACGGAACAGCTGACGGGCCGCTGATTTAAAACAACCGGCTCAATATGGAGCGTTTCAAAATAACGGTCAACTGTTCCTTTCTAAGAATGACGTGCCGCGGATTTATATTCTGACCTAACACCCTCTACCATATAGAATAAACTGTATGAAATGTAAGTAAAATTATTGCAGTATACGAAATCGTTTATCGGATTGATTGAAATAGCTATCGTTAAATCGATGTTGGCAAATAGATAAAATGTAAGCATACTTAAAACGCATTTGCTTATGGGCAATTTGGCGGCATACAGAAGTATCTATTCTTCTTGCTCTTATGTTCGGGTTTCCGTCTTTTTACAGTGGGTACAGAAAGTAAATTAGACAAAAACCCTCAATTATAGTATATAACTGAAATATATTCACATATTTATTATACAAAACTTGTAAAATCTATAAGATTACACTTAAGACTATCCAGCAGAATTCCATAATACGAGTAAACAGATTGAAAAACAGATTCACAGAGACAGCGACAAGCAGCATCAGGCATCAATACGAAAGGTTCATTATCAATTTCAAGTATCTAATATCGATAGGAAAATGGAGTTGATGTATCGATAAATCGATCGACGCAGCCAATCGAGCAGTGCTATCCCGATAAAAGTGTAATTGAGACGAGTTCGACGCAAAGGGCAAAAGTTAATCGAGTAGCTGTTTAAGAAACGGTTACTGTAATATGATAGTTATTCAATGGAATTATATATAATATACGGTAACGTAGTAAACATTACCAGAATTCACAGAAGTCTCTATGATATAATAATAATGAATGATAAATAACTTGAAAAATCTCCACGTGCTGCCGTCTCATTCCAAGGAAAGCCTGAATATGACCCTGGGTTAAAGTAAGTATGTCTGATAAACTACATGTTTACAGTTATATACACTTATAAAGATATTTTTTACTTCCAGACACCGAAAAAATACTAGTACTCTTAACACAACTTTTTATCGTGTTGGAATCGAATTCGCGTCCTCCGGTTCCGCGGTCAGGTTCACCAACCACTGGACCAAGAGGCCAGTCGCATAGGGCGTACACATCATCTTATAGAACTATTGAATCAGCATATAGTCCACCTTATGTTAAGTGGTAAATGGATTCCCTGGTCATATTATGTGTTCCGTCTCAGATCTCACTGAACTAGGTACCTACCATTCGGGATAAATCACAGACGTGTTACTACATTTGGGAATTTCCGGTGTATTAACCTCGTTGTGTCGTAGTGTGTACCTCTATATGTTACATTGATTATTTGAGTGGAATGTATCTTTAGATTCACTTGTGTCTGTCAACAATAGATAAATATAAGCAAGATATTAGGGAGAAGAACTTATGTACTGGATATTACTCAACGGTTGAATTTTAATTGAATATTCTAAAGAATTGGAGCCATGTCTACCAATCTACTCTTGGCCAGTGTGGCAGACTGTGTAGATAAATCCACAAGAATACTTTTATTATCAGATTTAGGATACGATGGATTTAAAATAATTATTCAAATTCAAAAATATAAAGGTTAAACATTAGACCAATTTCCACAAACATTTATGAAAGAAATCCTAGATATATTTTATTAATATTATGCCATCACGCCAGGTCTCCTACGAGGTAGGAAGATATCTTAAGATTAATAGCAATGTAAAATCTATCTGGACATTATTATTAAATATTGTGAAACTTTGTACATGTAGATATATAAAACAGTCCTGAATAGCGGAATGAAATACGCCTGGGCATTAATTATAAACAATATCTATACACTCTATCGACACGAGCGAAACATGCTATTCAATTAGAGATATATATTTGAACTGTACCAATTACTTCATTTATACAATTGTTTGAATGTCCCAATAAAATAGCGCGACAGATATAGCTAGATATTGAAGTTTATCTCCGACTGTCATAGTAAATTCAGAACACTTTAAGTTGTCTATAACACTCAGGTGTATACGTAAATTATTGTATTCACAACATCAATTACAATTCGATGTCAACTTTATCTGTTTCCTGTCAATGTCTTGATCGAATTGATCGCAATTTTACCACCTACGTTGATACAAGAAAGTGCTGTTTCGTATTAAACAGCGGAGTGACCATTTCGCTTTTGTTTATGTTCACTGGTAGACGGAGTTTCAATTGTATTCTGTTTCTAGAATAATGTGTTGATATCATCATCAGCCTATTTCCGATCACTGCTTGGCATAGACCTCTCTAGTAGCACGCCGCTAAGCGCGATCTTCAGCTAATATTGACGTAGCTATCATAAAATAAGAAAATCGATAAATATTGTAGTGGTCAAAAATAAAAGGTAACATGATATAATGTCATAAGTAGAACGAAGGTACGTAACATTTCTTTTTACGTTTCACGTTGCAGATTTTGTAACGTGGGCGGGTCGGGCTGTGTGTGGCGGGATACGAAATATTACAAGGACTACCTCCTGTTGATAGCTCGAAAGCCTCGCAATGTTGCTTTGTGAAGATTTTTTTTGTACATCTATCAAAATGTTCTGTTGTTGTGTCATAACTTGGACTGCTTATGAATCTTACGTGTTATGATTATTGGAAACTGTGTGATTCGTAAAAAAAAAATTAACATCAAACGGGTTTATTCAAAGGAAGTTAAATATCAAAAATTAACTGTAAGAAATAGTTCCTTCT
Organism: Parelbella macleannani; assembly: GCA_018245755.1. Classification (NCBI taxonomy): domain Eukaryota; kingdom Metazoa; phylum Arthropoda; class Insecta; order Lepidoptera; family Hesperiidae; genus Parelbella; species Parelbella macleannani. The sequence goes on along the minus strand of DWEE01000853.1, from coordinate 866 downwards.
TAGCACTCTCTTGACAGTTTGAACAAGCATACCGGTAGAGCATTGAGTAAGTATATATAGAGTTCTTAGGTGAAAAATATATATTACGTAGTTGTACTGACACTTGTAAGCTGACTTATTAATGAGGTCGTACAAATGTAATTGTCTAGTACACACGAGTGCTTCAGCAATTGAACAATAATAAATTAATAGGAACAAAGTCATAAAACATATGGTGCCTCGTAATTTTATGTCATTGTTTATATCCATAAATTAAAACAACATCCAATTAAAAACAGCCTACGCGCAGAACACGAGCCGCGCTCGCGTCGACTGTCCAGCTACGGTCCTCATATTATTCTTTCTTATAAAAAACTAAAATCTATTGAGCTACACATACCCGAGAAAAAACTTGTGTGATTATCGAAATTTTAATGAGCCCATAAATATCATGGGAGCATTGATTGCCAGAAGACAGGACAAATTGGAAATGCACCCTTCGTCTGACAGTCGACGGCTAACAAAGCCGAGACGCAGAGGGTCAAATTTTTTTACCGCGGTCAAATGAACCGCTTTGAATGGAGGCTTGATTTTATGATTTATAGGACCCTTTATCCAAGCGCTGCTCCTCTGCATTTTGTTTTGATTGAGGCTTCTTTGAGAGTTAGGAAGATTGATTGTTCTATAGGGTGTGAGAGTTTCTGTTCGACGCGCGCCAGTGAAAATATTTTTACCTTAAATTTTAAATGTTTATTGATGGACGTTATAGATGAATACATTTTTTCCTTCGGTCGTACTTAGTTATTTACAATAAGTTATATTGAATTTTTTCTTTATGTTCGCCCCGGACGTTTCGTGATCCTTCCATTTCAGATATAACAAACACA
>DWEE01000852.1:0-15050 GCA_018245755.1 Parelbella macleannani | reverse complement strand
GTCTGGAATTGTGCCCGGTGTATGGCAATAGGCTCACCACCTATTCCATGGAACTTAAACGTAACTGGTGAAACGTGAGAGTGTACTACACTTCTCTGCCTACCACTGCGGGGATTACAGGCGTGATGTTAAGTTTTTTTATGTCAATTTAAATTAAAAATTAAACTATTTAATTTTGAGATTCCAAAATTACTGGTTGCAAATGTATGGATTCGTTTCTAACATGACAGTTAACATTCAACCACATATAACTTTTATGTGATATAAATTTAAGTTTAATTGATGTAGAACAAATGATTTAAAAAATATTTACGAAATACCTATAGTAAGAAAAAAATTTGAATATTTTTAATAGTATGATGAATAGAATTCATGACATGTCATGTTTGTCGTACAAAAAATATATTATTGTCAAGTGTCAAAGCTTGAAACGAAACTGAATTGAATTTTGTATCAAAAATTATAATTTTAAAACCAAACTTAAAATATAACGTGAAGGAAACGTTAAGGAATGCCATTTGTGGTAAATAGTTGAATTGACTTTTATTTTAAATATATATGCGGTGCAATATGTATATTTAAACTCTTTAAGGTAACGGTTAAAGGTACATCTTAAATGCAGAAAAAACAATATAAGAAGTCATTTTTCGAAAATGTAGCGCCTATCAAATTAACTGAGGGCCGAAAAATCAAATTACATTCAGAAGGATGGGGTCTGTTAACAGACTATTATTTGGAATCAGTAAAAATTAACAAACAAACATCAGGCACTGTAACATCAACTGCAACCCTCAAAATCAGCGACATATCGGGCCAAACAACATGTATTGTGAAGGGACGAAGTATAGGCCTACTATTTGGAGTATCTATGAAAGAATGGAGTAACATGGAAGATCTTTGTAAATGTGGGCAGCAGTTGTTTTACCGACAGTTTAAAAATGGGCTCAACAAAAACTTCAGATGTGAACAAAAGTTATTTTATAATTTCTGTATGAGTAACCGCAGAAATGCTGTTCTTGTAGCTGTGTTTCACAGATGTATTAATACTAGAAATAAGGATAAATCAGATACAATACTTCAAATATTAGATCTTCGAGAATGTGATGACTGGACTTTAGATTTATATATAACTTATCTGCGTCATTCAACATTATGTAATATTAATCTTGATTAAGTTTTTGTAAAGTGTATGTTAATATAAATAAAATTACGGTTAATATACCATATACAGCATTATGAGTTATTTTCTACCTTTGAGGATGGTTTTTAGAAAAAGTAGAAGGTTGACTTCAACCTGAAACTTGAACCTGAAATTTCTGAAAATTTTTTCAGAAAAGTAGAAGATGAAGAAGGCATAAAAATGTCTTAAGACTAAGAATATACTGCATTTACGTAAAATAAAATAAAGTGATGTTCTTCTCTGTCTTCATTCAATTCTTCACTTAAAATTTCCATTCCCTTTTTCACTTATAACAATATTTAAAGCCATTTTTTCAGAGATGCTTTGTACTTATAAACAACCTAGACATGCTTTCTTAAATTTAAATGTATTAAGTTCAGGTACTACTTACCTTATGCAATGAGTGAGTGTCACACCTACCACTTGTCACTGAAAAACTAGTCTAGGCAATGCTTTGTTGCAGATTAGTCAGTTACATTCATTTTTTCGGAAGTTTTACGGGATCATCTTTGGATGTTATTGTGTGTTGAAATATTTTCATGTTCTCCATAGCTGAATATTCATATTACATTATAGATTTTCCAAAACTCTTTTGTGTTGTTTTCTTATCACTAAACAAACTGGTATAAAATTTCTAAACTCAAACAACCTTGAGTTAAAAGTGTTTACAGATTAAAGGATGCAACTACCAATTGGGAGTCCTGGGTTGAAATCCCAGGTCGGGCACTATTTAAAAAATTTCATACTTTTTATTCAAAAAAACAGGATATAGTTTCAAACGAGTTGCAGGGGCCCCTGTACTAGGTTTAAAAACCTGTATTATTGGATCCCCTCGCTTATCCACAAGGAAAAATTATAAAAGTTGAGTATCTTATAATATACTTTTCAAATATCTCGGTTTCCTCCATAAGTCACACAGGGTCCGGCCGGAGCATCGACTTAATCAGACGGCTCCTCTCAAGCTTGATGATGCTGGATGCGACAAGCCGAAGACAAGAGCGCGATTTCGCTCATTGAGGGAGGCCAATGTCCAGCAGTGGAGTGAGATAGGATGATGATGATGATGATGATATGCTTGTATGTGTGTGTATGTGCCTGAGTTTGTTTATGTGTGAGGATGTATCTGTGCGTGTGTATTCATGTATATGTGTATGCTTGCTTAAAATTTTATACAAGATAAGCTGTTCTGTTTTTTCTTAGCTAAAAATAAGAAGACTTTTTGTTAGTGTGTGTTTTACCCTCCACAGTTAAGAGTATAGATATTTAGTATCTTATTGAAATTGTTATATAGACGAGGTGACTGCAAATTATTTTTTTTTAAATTTAGTTTTAGTTGCTAACAGATAAGTTTCTACGGCTTATTTCACAAACAGTGTGTAGTTCATAGGTGAGCAACCAAACAGGCTTAAAGAACATTACCTTGAGAAGCGCTCGTTGAGCTCTTTCCAGCGTTATTAAGTGTGTTTTAACTGCTCCACCCCATACAGGAATGCAATAACTTATAATTGACTGTGCTGGCGCCTTGGAGGTGGATATAAGGGTCTTATGGTCAGCGACATGTCGAAACTTCATAAACACCCACATCAGCCTTCTAATGCGGTCGGCAGTAATCTCAATGCGTTTGTTCCATCCGAGATGTTGGTCGATAGTGACACCAAGGTATCTAATAACAGTCGTCCTGCTAATATTGTCGCATTTACATTGGTTGGTTGGTGGGTGGGAACAGCTATGAATTTTTAAAGCAAAATTTGAGCCTGGTAGAGTGGATTTACGAATAGAGAACGGTATAACTACCGCATTTTTCTAATTTAGAAATTCTAGTAGTGACTCGGAGTCTGAATCTGTGCCCGGTGTATGTCAATAGGCTCATCATCTATTCCATGGGACGTAAACGTAACTGGTGAAACGTGGAAGAGTACTACCCTCCTCTGCTTACCTCCTTGGGAATTACAAGCGTGGTGTTACGTATTTTGTTTTTGTTTTTAACACTTCTGAGTCAAATAGATTACGAAACAACTGTTTGAAGTACTTCCATTAAATTCGAATTTCAGGTACCTACTTATTTCTTTTACCTACCTACGAGTACTTAGAACTTTCCGACATCAGTTTACACAAAAAACTAAATCAGACTTATGAAAACAATTAAGCAGTCCTATTGATTTGTAAATAACGCTTTTATGTACACAGGATACAACTAGAGCTTAATCGTTTGACATTAAAATTACAACTTAACGCGTAGGACGCGATCCGAAGCTGGGTGGTAACGGAAAATTAATAGTGGGCGCTAAAATATAATTATACCCACGATTATGTTTTGCTAACGGAAGGCATTAAACATTTATACATTTAGTGTGTTCAAAGTTAAGGTTGTGGCGCGTCGCCTAGCCTGCGCGAGCGCTGGCCGCGCACTAATCAATAGCACGGGCTGCGGAGTATCTACTTCAGTAGGCTCCAAACCGGCGCGGAGACGCGACGTGAGTGTGTCACATAACAGCACGTGGACCACTAAAATCCGAGTGTAGCTGCAACGAATGAAAAATAAAATTTAACGATACAGTCATGGAAGTGGCAGGTCAATGGCGGCGAGAGTGGGCCGGGACCGCCGAATACGGAAAGGTGAGGCCAGCGATCAGCTATCCTTAAAACAGAACTAGAAATTAACACAAACTGAGTTTATAGCCTGTTTAGAGTTCCATTTGACATTATGTATTCGGTAATTTTAATCCAATCGTAGCATCAAAAATAATTACAATGCAGTTGTAATTTATTTATCTGGTTTAATAACTATTTATTAATTTCTTAAGACATTAAAGTGGTCCTTACGTTTTAAATAACTAAAGCTTTATTCCTTTTATCAGCTATAAGATACATACTAAATATCGCTATAAACATGCCAAAAGTACATACACGACATTTCCTTATATAGTGTAAAATTCAGTTTCACGATCTGTCGAAACGTGGAGTATTCGGCGGTATGCAAAATCCAAACTTAGCTATAATATATTTGCCATAGTAAGTCCAACGCCGTGTAGGTACAGTCTTCGTTCAAACCTGTCTGGTGCAGTTCGTCGTGCTTTATTTTTATTATAGATCATATAGAGATACAGACCCAACTTTGAAGTCTGAGATAACAATAAAAATGTAGTTTCGTTTGGGCATTTCCATTCTAGATTACGTTTGATACATGTACCCGTATATTATTATAATATATTGAATCAAAAGTTTAACCGTATTATCATTATACGCAATCACACATGTTACATAAACACTTAAAGTGAGCACTACATCTCTAACATTTGAAAAAACATTGTATAGAGTGGGGCATGTTACAAACAATAGAATTATATAGACGAACGGTTGATTCAATAAATGGTGAAAGCTTTGTAATTTGTAACAAAGAAAGTAAGTAGGTACCTATTTTATTTCCTGATCATTACGAACCGCGATAAGATTATACATCCATTTCCATGGTCCTTAAGAAACAGTGGTTTTTGTTTTTCTTTGATTCTTTCTTGAAATGTAACTGGAGATGCAAATAGACATTACGACAGATATTACTTGCCATTGTGAAACGAGGATAGATAATATATACGACATACGACTCTTCACTTATGTTCATTAAAGTGACTCAACTAATGTATCCATTGAAAACAAGCGATTTCTACTCATTAGTCGCCGATTGATTTACAAATACATATGTGTATAGTCTGATACATTAAATATAGTATTTTTTTTCATGGTATTACTGTACGCGTTGATGTCTTTTCTTATAGAAAACAATTTGATTATTATATAAAAATTGGTTTAATAAGCATGGCAAAGTTTATATTATTGTTCTTGGCTATTATTGGGATACAATTAGGATCACAGTACGGTTTGCTCCCAATTAGTCGTGTTTTTAGCTACGTAGATAGCTTATGTAAGTACGTAGCTTACTACCTATTATGGTTTAACGGTACAGCTTAGTATTAAAAACCTAAATGTTTTGAGTACATAATATTTTACGTAACTATCATCACTATCAACACGCCAAATCACTTACAGTAGGTAGAAAGTGCCGAGTACAGAACCGCGATCTGTATCCTTACGGACCTGGCGAGCTTCTACATTTATCATTTTTTCATATACTGACGCTAATATCGGAGACGCGTCACTCCTCCACCAGCCGATAACTAACCTATTTGGTCAAGAATATAAATGGTTTTTGGAATCATATCTGGTATTCCGTTACATTTTTAAAATAACGCTGTCGGCTTATTAATTTTAATAAACTATTTGTAATTTCTAAAGTAAATTACTACAATATATAAATATTTACTATGAACACCTTACATCAAATATGAAAAGTGTCTATGTGAGTTCGTCACTTCCATTCCGGAACTCCCGCCGCAAAGGCCACTGCGAGGCTGTGATCACGTATGTATGTAGGTAGGTATCTACTTATTTCAATAAGTGTTTGTAGTAAAAAAATCCATGGTTTAAGCAATATCTTAACATTATATTAGCACTATCTGAATTATTATTCGCACTATCTAAACATTGCTAAAACATACTTAGAATTTAAAAATATCTATGTAAAATTATAATAATCAATATAGCTTATACGAAATTTTTAAAACAAATTTATAGTTTAGTTGATAAAATGTAAGTTTTTATATTTCATTTTTAACTCTTTAGTTTATTTAGGACCAACTAATTATATTATCAACTACCTACTTAAACCTTGTTCAGAAACTGGTTAGTAACATTTATTGGCGCCTAAAGATTATCTAACAATAAGGGCAAAAGTACGTGCCTGCTGTAAACTTGAATGTCGATCTAGAGATCGATGAATACAGTATAATTTTACGAAAATATGCATTTATTTAAAAAAGAACTACGTCATAAGGATTTCTAGAAAGAGGATGAATGATTCTCAACACCATATTTCAACATAATGTGACAACGTGGTTTCATATTATTCGTAAAAGGTGAAGCCACTATTTTTTGCATTTAAGTAGATTAACGTTTTTTAATTGCGACTACGATACAAATATATGATGAATCATTGTACTGTCAAGATAAAATGAAGAGATTTCCTAATAAAACAGAGAGGACATCCACGCATTAGCATTCATCATGGTCATTGAAACACGATCGACCAACGATTTAAATAATTACATAATACAAATGAATCAAATGGTGCGTTGATTGAAGAATTCCCAGGCGAATTGCAGCCATTTTAAGACATCATGGACATATAATTATGACGTTCGTTAACGTGTGCCAATGTCGACGACCGGACAATTGTACGCAGCTTGTCCGTACAACAAACCTGATCACATCATACAATGTTCTGCATTTTATATCACACACAAGCTCAATTTCATGTATAGACGAACCGTTATACATTTACCTATACACATAGATTCACGATTAGCTCAACTGTGAGCAAGTGGGTAGCGACCTTAAGTCCGCTTGCTGACTCTTATACAGATGACGTCATATCGTTTCAATCTTTGAAAGCTGCCTTGATCCGTGCCAGTAAAAGGTTTTTGGCGTTTTGCTTTATACCTATACCATTGTGCTCTAAATATTGAGTTCAGGTTAATTATTATTCCGGTTCTAACCGTAGAACAATCTTTTAAAACGTCAAAACATTACAGAAAAGTTATTCGTGGTTAAGGTTGAATGAACATTTAAAAAACCTTTGTGGGACAGTATTTAATAAATGTTATTAACTGTTTAATAAGTAGCATAATTTCCTGTTCGAGGTTTGCATGACATCACTAAACCAGCATCTATTGCAAGTTTCGTGCTGCTAAGTAAATAGGTATTTTCATTGTTATTTTATTTTGCCCCAGGCGAGCTTTTACCAGGGTCTTAGTTTCAGTCCTCGGAAAGTGGGTTGCTTTAAAGATTCACCACACTGAGTTTGTTATTGCTATTTGAGATCGGATGTGGGTACGACAGCAGGTGGCATGATTGCGGCTTTGTTACTTTAATAATATAAAAAATGTATATCATCCAGAGTACATATAATATTCTCGTTGTATTTATATCTACATACAACTACATAAAGTGACAATCGACCTCAGTGTTAGCCGACATGTGTACCTATTGTATCCATAAGTAGGTACTCCAAACATTTACGCGTTGAATGTTTATTGTATCTTTAGTAAAATAAGTTGTCATTGATAATTACGTGGCCAACCTAGAAGCAGCAAAGGGTTTATCGTTTAGATTGCAACTTCCACAGTTGCAGTTTCATTTCGCCCCCGCAGTAATCAAGTCAGCCGTAACAATAAATATTTGCCAGTTTATTTCCAATGAAGGTCGCATTGCTTATTCGGATATGTTTAAACATGTCATAAATAGATAGGTACCTATTCTAATGTTGTACGTACGTTTATTAAATTTCAATTTGCACGCTTGTAAAGCCTGTTTTTAGTTATGCTAAGTATTTTTTACTAAATGAAGATGACGATTAGATATATTTAGACTAGTTGCCATTCAATTTTATTATACATACATATCTTCACGTCAGGTCCCTTACGGGGTAGGTAGAGAGTATTGTATTATACATACAATCGTACCAAAAAGGAACAGCCATGTTAGTTAATAAGAAATTGTGCTAAACGTTACTGAACTGTTATAAACAGTTAGAAGTCATTATAAATCTGGTCGTGAATATTTCATGCGCTATTTTGTTTAAAAGTATTATACACTGAGCTAGATGTGTGCGTAGGTACTTGTTGGTAAAAGCTGTATTGCCATAATATGCAATTGAATACGTAACGCTAAAGCTATAAACGATGGAACTGAACAGCCTCCCGTAACGTACATATGAATGCAGTGAAGTTTATTGCAGTGTAATAATATCGGTGTTGTGTGTAAAGTACTTACTCACTTTTGTTAATATTATGTTACACTGTAATAATATTAGCATGCGGCGTGGCTACTTAGATAACAAAAAACTGGAGCAAGCGCGCTAACTGTTGAAACCTAAATAATACGAGTCACATAGTTTAGACTAGGTGTGGGTAATCATGATAATACGCGAAATATATTAACATAATGTAATATCTTTATCAAATGGCAAATACGAGTTTCCAGTGATCTGAGGCTTTGTAAGCCAAGTATGGGAACCATAGGAGATTAAAAGATGAAATTGTAATAAAAAAGTCTGCTATGTTTTTATTTGTAATTTTATAATGTATGTACGTAATACATTTTTCACTGAAACCTATATAATTAAACAATATATATGTTAGGTAGGAGAAATAATGGCAAATAATATATAATTTATGTGAGTGAAGGGAAGTAACGGGATTGGACATCATACAGTAAGACTGAGTATACAGTATGACTGAGTAAGAAGTAAGTATACGAAAACAGGTTTTGCAATTAAACATATTAACAAAAAAGCTACGCGTAAGTTGTATCGGCGGACAAAGCAAAACTGTTTTGAAGTTCCAATAGACTTATTTAACCTTATGCCAGACCTGTTGTTCCTGACCCGTTGGCAAGGTGTAGACAGTAGCAAGACTTCTACCTTCATATTACATTACCATCGACTGAAAAAAGTTTGCAGTTACCCTCAAGATGTCGACGTCCTTAATAGAAATAATAATTTGGAAATAGTTATATTTCAATAAATAAATATAAATTATAAGATGGATAAGTAGAGATGTTCTGCTAATCACGGTTAATTAAAACTATAATTTTATAGGTGACTGAAGGCGGCGTGACGCGGCAGGTTGCGCGCGCGATGGAGGTCCTGCATGCTAGCGCTCCTGGAGCCCGTGTACGAGTCCTGCGCGCCGCATACCACTCCACATCTGGGCCTGGCGCGCCAGCTTCCTCCTATTTACTCCACTCTTCTCGAAGGGTATCTAGCTATGTCCATGCATTTATCATTAATATGGTATTGTCTATTGAAGCATAAGAATAACAAACTTCATATCAAATTTAAAAATTTCTCCATACCATTGATTCCCAAAGTGGTCCAGGGCACCATCCAGGAGTCCCTGGGAGACTGAACGGGGGTCTATGATGGCGTGATTGAAAAATGGGGGTTCACAATTCGAAAGCCGGGGTCCACGATTTATGTAGTTTCGATAGTGAAGAACTAAAATGTTGGCTTGACTTCACCTTTCAATGTAGGCAGATAATATTTTAAGAAGCTCAGCGACTGTTACATGTAAAACCTTGCATATTCAATATTATTCATTACGTTTTTCGAAAACTGCTAATTCGTGGTTAGAATTTGGTAGCAATGCAAATTTCCATATTTAGATCTAATCTTCACATTTTTGTCAAGTTTTGGGAATATGGTAGAAATGTACCGGAACCAGTAAAATTTTGAAAATGGTCTATGAGAAAAAAAGTTTGGAAACCTTTGGTGTATACCTACAATAAGATATATTTCAACTCTATATTTGAGTTCATTTAAATTTCTGTGCAGGTCATATCATCCGGTTATAAATTCATAGAACCGGATAAAACACCGTCTAAGCCCTTAGAAATATCATCTACTCCTCTTGAGTTATCGTCTGAAATAGAAGGCGAAAAACAAACTTACAAAGTCACAGAACCTGATGATTTTGATATATCAGAACCTTCAAAATGGAGATGTTCAAAAACCATGAATTCAATTCGAATGTCGAGCGAAGAATCGTCTTCTACAGACAATGCAAGTTTCATAGACTTAGAGAAGAATAAAACTGCAAATAGCTCTGAAAGATTACCACCACAATTTTTTTACAAAGAAACCTCTCCAACTAATTCGCTATTAGATGGACCTGTAAGTTTAAGTACCCTTAAGTACAAGTCTCTTCTAAACGGAAGCGAAAACTGGAACAATAGAAGAAAAAGTTACAGCTTTGAGGAAACACAACAAATCGACGATACTATTTTCCGAGGATCTGACGCTTTAACAATAGAGTCATCTACTGATAGTGGTATTTGTAAGTCCATTGAAATTGTCAATGATAATTATAATACTGAAAGTCCTAGACATGGCGAAAGAAAAACTAAAATAGATGACATTCACGAAGAAACATTTCAAGATTGGCTATCGAAAAACAGACAAAAACCTTATAGTAATCAATTTAAAGCTAACAAAGAAAACAGCATTAGCGTCGAACGAATCGATGAAGGTAATATAACCCTTCAGTCTGTAGGAAAAGTGTCGATAACATTGCCAACCTCAATAAAAACCAATGACTATTTCGATATCAAAAATACCCGTGAAGAGGGTGATCGAAAAACTAAAAAAGTTGAATTCTGCAAAACGGAACTACATTTTGCTGCCGAATCAGGAACAGTGAACATAATAGCTACTGATGAAAAACCACCACCCTCAAATGATTTTAGGAAAAAAAGAAGCGTCTTTGTACCTCTGAATGATAATTATAATAAATCTATAACATTATTCGGGGAAAAACCAGATATTTTCCCAGTCAATAAACATGAAAGTTATAATTGTACAAATGAAGGTATCACTATCGATGAGAATACAGCAGCTACGAAAAGTATTCTCAAAAACAAAATCCCGAAACCAAAACCATATCTACTAGGAGAGAACATGATTTTTGGTGATTCTATTGATCTCACTGTGAAGGACGAACTTACTAACAGTTTTAAAAAACCTACAGGGGTATCACTGATAAATAGTCAATTACAACCGGATCAAAGAATAACGAATAAGTTTCAATTACCTATGGAAAACGAAAGAGATTGCAATTCTTTTAAAAAGTCTGCTAATAGGACAACTAAAATAGGTAAGTTCTCTTTACGATTCGAAAGTTGCTATAAGACCGCTATAAGTGCCAGTCTACTGTTATTTTATCTAAATTGAGAGTTCATTTAATACTTTAATCTTACATAAACATTACATAAACTTTAGCTGCGTTCCAAAAAAAAATTAAACTGAAAACAAATGGATTTAATAGATGTTATGATTATATATATATTGATTTCCCAAACAAACAATATGTAGCCAAACATTAATGTGTTTAGTACAGCAAAACATTATAACATTGCAGGTCCTCTAAATTACATAAGATCTAATCAGAATGCCAGTCAAATACTACTAGAAAGTCCACATTGCGAAACAGATGTTAACAAAACAGTAAAAAGCAAGGTGAAAATTTTACAAATGTCACCGTCACCTGTGCGTGCCAAGACCAGGCAATTACGTGAAAGTGATCTAACGTATTTTGGTGTCGCTAAGGTCGAAGAAGTACAAAATGTTAAAATGAAACGTTCTTTAGACAGTACATATGATGAAAATAATCTTAAAGAACAAGAAATACTTCATTCTGTGAATTTAGTTAAATTAATATCAAATAGTGTCGGCAATAGTGAAACAGATTCCGATGAAGCGCCCGATTATGAAAACCTACTTATGAAATACAAGATAACTCCAAGGCCTGCTCCTGGAATACATTCAAAAGAATCGAAACATTTGAACACTATTTTGGAGAAACAAGGTGAGCGAAGATGTAAAATGAAAAAAGAAGTAACATCCGCTAGTAGAAGTTTATCAGCACCACCAAAAGTAAACAGGCAAAACTCTACCGAACGAACTTTCAGAGGATATTCCAAACCAACTCAAATGAAAAGTTCTACAATATCAGAGTACGTACAAAACATTTCATTTAAGGGTAGTTAAATATCTACTATCACAACATTAACAATAATAGTTGTTTTTATATAACCTATTTAAAATTTGTATTATAACAATATGTACTAATACGAACTCGTAAGGAATTTGTAAGTCCCAAAATCTAAAATTAATTATACAAAATTTCTTCCCTCCTAATTCACTATTGAAATGATCACACAAATCCATGTATGTGAAGTTTTTAATTAATGTTGAATACACTTTTTAGAAACAAAACTCGCACAATAGGAAAACGTCAAAACGCTAAAATCTCAGAAGTCAAAGCTGCTGAGAGGAAACTATCTGAAAGTCCAGATTACGTAAATCTTTACATAAAAAATGCTAAGAAAACTCCAGCTGAAGAAAATAGTTACGGCCAGAGTAAACAGCTTAAAAGTCAACAAAAAAAGGCTGAAAAGCAGCATCTGTGTTCAAGAGATGAGTCAAGTCATGTAAAGCCTATTAAAAACAGTATCAAAACAAATAATGAAAATTACCCTTTGATGAATCAAACAGATAATAGTATAAAAAGAAAAAGTTGTCATAGAACCAAGGTTTTAGTCACGCCTGAGAAATTGCCGAGCAAAAGTAGTGATGTTTCATCTAATAAACATATAAACGTGGACAAACATTCCTTTAGAGAAAGAAAAACTGTAAATTCACCAACACCAAGACATCGGTCGAATAAAACTGAGCGTAAAGTTGATAGTTGTGGGTTAGTAACAGATGTGAAAGATTCACATAATCGTCGAGATACCAGACAAATCGAAGGACCAATTTCAAAAGCAGATATGAAAAGTAAACACGTTTTAAAAAGTTTTCATAAGTTATCAGCAGATGAGACGAGCAATAAAGCTCAATTAAAAGAAAAACAAGATGAATATACACAGAATACTATAGAGCGTGTAAAAGTGTCGCAACCAAAACCCAATAAAACGGAAAAAATTGATAACACTCAAAAAAATTCAGTACGAAGCAAATATGTAATTAACTACGATGACAAAAACGGTACAGTATCATCAATTTGTAAAATTAGATCGGGTCATGGATCTCCAAGAATTAAAAATGTTCAGAGTTATGAAAATAAAGAAAACTTTAAGGGTACAGTTGCGAAAAAGACCAGTAGTGCAAACAAAAATAATATGCGTAAGTAATTGTAATCGACATGATTTAATGAGTGATCTAAAACATTTCGTATAAGAATCAACGTGAACACATTTCAGTGCAACTTCCAGAACAACAACGTCCAAAATCAAAAATTCGCGGGCGAAAATCTTGCCAAATATTGTAATTTGTCAACAACTTGTTAAATATAGAAAGACAATATAATATATCCATGTAAAATATAACGTTACTGTACTCCAATAAATATTTCGTGATAATTAATTCCTATACTAAATAGTGTTAACTGATCTCATATATTGTAAAAATGTGTCATAATATTTTTATTGTTTTGCTTATTCTTGTTGCTTTAATTTAACAATTATTTAACAGATGATTAATCATGGAAAAATACATTTGATTTTTGGTTATGATTTTTTATTGTATTCCAATTTGTAATTATGTCTTACACTGTTGTCAGTGGATCTTTATCACACTTGCTTACTTCCACAGTGACATAGTTATCTAACTTATTCTGGAGAACATTTGCGAAGCCTCGTAAAAAACCTCTCTCAGAATCAGAGTGATTAGTTAATATAACCGATGTTCCTTTCTGCGCTGCATCCAAGATGTCGTGATGAAGCATTTCACCTGTAAGAAAAATTAATTCCGGATGTAACAATTTTACGATTATGGCTTAATCATTTTAACAACTTTCAACCTTAAATAGGTCTTTAATTATATTGTATTCATATCATTAATTTCGGGCCAAGAATAATAATGATTACAGCTAAGAAACTAATATTATTAAAATTAAAAATTGAAAATGTATGCATACCGGTCAGGAACAGGTCAACATTAGTTACGCCTTTCAGTACAGAGGCACCCGAGCCCGCACAGAGCGCTACGCGTTTGATATGGCTACCTAGCGACCTGCCTTTGCCAACGGCCAGTCGAACATGATTCAATCCCGTTAAAGTTTTTACTCTTGAAACAGCTTCATTCAAAGTCAATTCGCTCTCCAGGCGCAGAATCCTAAAAAATGAATTCTCTAATACAACACTCATTCACATCGAAATTCGAGCAAATATTTATAATATTTAGGAGTTGCCGGCATTTTTATTTGAGTAGTAACAGACATGCAGTCTCCGAGGTTTTAAATGATCATTAGAGACACTAAGTACTTTAGAACGGAATACAATATACACTGCCGGTCAAAAGGTTGAGACCACTATAAAAAAGTTAGAAAAATAATTAAAACTCAACATATTTAAAGGTTTATGAAAACCAGGTTTTATTTTCATTTTACACATAAGATTTAGAATTTAAAACTGCATGAAGTTTTGACGAATAGAATATTCTTAATAAAACACACACAAGACAGTTTATACAGATTTTTCATCAAAATATCCTCCTTTGCATTTTATGACCTGTTTTACCAATCTTGGCAGCGAGCAATTAATTTATTTATAGTCTGTTGCGAGATATTCCTCCAGCTGTCTTCTAATGTATTCCACATGGCCTGCTCTGGAGAAAGACATTGTCCCCGAACGTTTCGATCGAGCTCTACCCACAAAAGCTCTATAAGGTTAAGATCGAAGCTTCGGGGTAGCCATATCATGTTTTTCAAAACTTTTTCTGACTTTTTCTCGTCTAAATAGTCCCTACATAATTTTGAACTGCGCTTTGGATAATTATCTTGCTGGAAAATAAATCCTTGGCCGATTAACTTTAATCCGGAGGGAATAGCGTTATTCTCCAAAACTTCTTTATACTGCTCCTTCACAATTCCTTTAATTTGGACCAAATTTTCAGTCCTATAGCCCGAGAAACAACTCCAGGCCATAACAGATCCGCCACCATGCTTAACAGTCGGGGCTACACACTGTGGCATCATCTTTGCTTTGGCGGAACGTCGGACGAAAATTCTTCTTCTTGAACCGAATATTTCAAATTTCGATTCGTCACTCCAAAGTACTTTTTTGAAATTTTCTTTGGTCCAGTCACGATGGGCTAGGGCCCACTGCATCTGCTTTTTCTTATTCTGCGATTTTAGAAGAGGTTTTCTAAAAGCACTGCGACCAAACAAGTTGGCGTTTCGTAATCGTCTTTTCACTGTAG
>DWEE01000851.1:0-15051 GCA_018245755.1 Parelbella macleannani | reverse complement strand
GAAGCTTGCTTGCCTATTATTTTTTATTTGACTACCCCTTCAGCGATTATAGGCGTGATGTTACGTTTATTTTAATTATTCGGCTAGTGAAATTATATACATATTTTAATCGTCACTTACAATTTATTCATTGAGAAATATTAGACGAACTAAACAATTTCAGTGAAATTATGTACAATATTCGAGACACTATCAGTTATTCAGAAGGAAATACAGCTAATATATACGCACGGGCACTAAAGGGCTTAGCAGTTTAGTGAAACTGCGTTTATCAGAGCCACGTTTTATCGTCGACCTGTAGTGCCCTCCCCAGGGCTCTTTTCTGTTACAGAAAATTAACTAAGTACCGACATGAACATGAATTTCTTAATTTTATTAACATTTTTACGGTTGAATTAATGGTTTGGAATATTATTACACTTTCTTGGTTACTACATTATCATAATTCCTTTAAGAAAGTACACCTAACACTGACGTTGATCATTGTACACACCGCGCCGTTTAAAATCAAGTGTTTAATATTAGCGAGCGTCTTTACGGGCCGTTTATTCTACAATAAATGACATTAAACTGAGACTTAATTGTAGTTGTAGACAACTTGTCTGTACCCTTGTTCTTGCAAATAAATATATTTGATTTGATTTGATTTGATTTGAAATGATTAACAATTACAATTGCAATTGTAATAAAATTTCTGGTAGAGAAAAAGTTAGTGAGAGCTGGGTTGTTTGATCAAAATTAGATATTTTGATCAGAATCATAATCTCAATGCTTTGTACTAACCTTTATAAATATATTTCTCAGATTTTTTTCCTTATAAATGCGTGTATCTTTATGTAAATATATATGTAGGTACGTGTTCATTCGCTCTCTAAAACGATTGATATACTAGTATGTACACAGTAATGTCACTGTCGATAGAGGCTAGTCTGTATATTTTATAATATATGTATGTTCCTGTGTTCAAATATTCATTTGCAACGTTCTTCTAACCAACGACGAACACGATATATGTGTATAATATGGCTAATTCGTTGCTTTCTTACCCGCATGCGCGCAGTCCGGTACCCGATACAAATATCCTAAGTTAGGAAATGGTTGCATGATGTCTTGTTTTGTTTGGACATTATGTTTATTAAATATAGTAGTAACATCACGCCTGTAATTCCCAAAGGCGTAGGCAGAGGAGTGTAGTACACTCCCACGTTTCACCAGTTACGTTTAAGTCCCATGGAATAGGTGGCGAGCCTATTGCCATACATCGGGCACAATTCCAGACTCCAAGTCAGTACTAGAAAATCTAAAGTAGAACAATCTAATAGCACCCGACCCGGGGTTTGAACCAAGGACCTCCCGATCGGCAGTCGCGCTTGCAATCACTCAACCAACGAGGCAGTTTAGGGTCAGCCTAAATATAGTAGTGTTAAACGGAAAGCGATATGCAATGTCTGTTTACTGTAGCGAGTGCGGAGACCGGCACGTGTGGTACTCCGCTGCGAGCCGCCGTGCATTTCTTGGCTCAGTGACCTGCAAGGCATATGTAATTGATTCCGCTATTGGTCTTTCTTCTTGGTTTAAAATTTGAGATGCTCTCTATATCTACCATTAATTTTATAAGAACTTTTTTCATTCGTGCATAAATTATTCCTTTATGGATGTAGAGTCGATTCATAATTAAGAAGGCACGTGAAGGGGTCGGCTGTTAATTATTGAAATGGAATGTTATTTGTTCGAGTTATTAATAAAATTCATGTTCTCTGTTTATAACTTTCCCGGAACGGAAAATGTCTTATTCACTGCTCCCAAAGTTTTGGTGGATAAAACTTTTTAAATATGTTTCATATCATACATTTTAATTAATATATTTTCCTTACTTTACAATAAAGGAAGAATTATTCAGACCAGAGACAACACAAACAATCGCGGCAAATAAATTGTTCTGTCAAATCACTACTGACTTCAAAGGAAACTTTGAAAGCTTTCCTATTTCAATTTATTTTTTAGTAACAAACTTAAAACATTTTACCCTTGTTTATTTATTTTGTATTTCAATAACATAAGAGCACGATAAAAACAACAAAATTTCTAAGGCAGGTGTGAATATATGAACTTTTGTAAAAAATAAATGACAAAAAAAATAATTCAAATGATAAATTCGTACAGTTGGTAAGATCGCTTGTTGGGTATGGCAGTGGTTGTTCGCTAATTTTCAGTTCCCGATTAATTGTTACGGATTACGACCCTTATATTATATATTATACTCGGAAGGAGGGCGTGGCTATTGTCGATACAATGGATATTCCAAGGAGTCCCGGTACATCCGCGAGCTGGCATGTTGGCAAGGGGAAGTGAACCTCATGTCGCATTGTTTACCCCGATCGCCATCGCCGACGCCTATGTAATGCACATGGCATTTTATGACTTTTATGTATAAAGGGTTTCAGCGAGCTGGAAACAACTTCTTTGCGCGTTTTCTGGAATATTTATATACAATTCATATTTAGAGAATGTTCAATAGTGAAGTTTTATTTATTGGTTCGTCATAACATGGAGAATATTGGTAACATTGTTATCTATATAAGAAATTTTAAAAGGCAAAATCTCATCAATTTCATTTTTCTCTTCTTTGATGTTTTCTATTAATGATACTGAAGTGAAAAAGCTTTCTGCTCTACGTACATGAGCCTTCTTACGAATTCATTAAGCAAATTAAACCGTATCTCTTTAAGTTACTAGTTATTAAAGCTCTAAGAAGGCAGTATACGTAAATACCGTAAAACAGTACACTTATATTTTTTGTATTATGTTTTCTGATGACTGTATTGAGTACTTTGATAATTACAAATTGTAAGCTGCGTTCTAATGTTAGTTCAATGTCTAAATGTAGGTACCTGTTGTGTTAAAGTTTAATATCGACTAAATTTTAAAAGAGTCCCGCTGTTAATGTTACGAAATAAGAAATACAATAACTACTAAAGAGTACGAATTGACTTAAGTACGTTCATTACAACGCTGGATGTAGGTTGGCAAACGCTTGGCCGTCAGAAATAACCGAGTACCTCCTCGTATTAATGGAGGTAAAACTTTAGCAAAGTCCCGTTTCCGTGGCCATTTGTCAAACAAAAAATATTGCCTAACTTTCAGGCCAGAAGTGTTGCCAGACACGACTTATATAAATAACCCACCCGGCATGGTTAGTTTAAGCCTTATTTTATGTGACTTCTTTATTGGATATGACATAAGTTTGAGTCGAGATTGGGCTGTTACCGGTGATAAATGCTTGTAATTTCAATTATATCGAAAATGTACAGTTAGATTTTCTTTGAAAACATGTGCTTCTTCTAGGACCATCTTATGTCATGATTCTTAGGAAATTACTTCATAATTATCGCTACGAAACGTAGTCCGCGACACGTGCGCTAGCTAAGCATTACATTTACGAGTACATAGTGTATGTACCTAGTGTCTTAAATTTGCACAGTTCTATGGTGGCAGCTTTCTCTGTCATCGGCAATACATGATAATATAACAGGTTAGTGAAATTTATATCAAACTTGTTGTTCATTTTCTAAAGATGGGTATGAAACTTCATGGACATGGTTGTTGGTTCATATCTGGCTCGAAGGATAAAAGGAAAAGTTGTAAAATAATTATTAATATTTAAATGCAAGTTACATAGTTTTCAAAAGAGATGCTTACACATACATATATATTGAGAACTGGAAAGTACAGGATAAATCGTACAAATAAATCTTTACGTCTAATTTATGATATATTTTATATCTCCGTGGGTGCCATTTCGCTGAATATATTTGTGTGGATGTAAATTTGAGCGGCGGTAATTAGGACGAGTTAGACGACTAAGCGTATAAGCCTATGTAATTAAATTTGTTATGGTCGTAAATGTATCGTGCTTGCGTTACATATATATACAACATATATTTACATCTAATATAACACATGACTCGCGTTAGAAAGCTGAAAATAAGTGTATGTAGCGTATAAAAACATGAGCATATTATACAAAAATTTATAACGTAATAATTAATACGATGTTGGCATTACGCAGACCGATAAATTTGTAAAAGGTGTTTAATGTTACAAGTAAGTTCACAAGTCACAAGTGGAGAAATATTTAAAATAAGATCCGTTATGCTTTTCACGCACTGCGTCGTCTGGATGTTTGTCACGTTGAGCGCGTCAGTCCCGATATTGGAGTCCACGTTTAGATTTGAATTCAGCCCGAGCGACGCTTTGCGGGAAACTGTTCATAGAACGCTGCCTTTTCATAAAACGTTACATTTCGCAACAATCGCCAGCTTACATTATAACAATAATTTTTATTGAAACACTTCTTCATCAATCTTAGAGTACGATTGAATAAAGTTACTATCATTTTGTCGATTACATGTCAACACTAATAATGTCATAGTTGTATGTTACAGGACCTTTATATTAGAAGGGATCCCTTAGAAGTAAGTTTGTCACTTCAGCCTATGTCTGTATCTCATGCTCCGAAATATGATATATGAGTTCACGAGGTCCCATTGGCTGACTCGACCATGTATGACAATGACCCAGTAAAACTGCTAGTAGCCACTTTCGGTGTCATTACATGTGTCTGGGGCAGGTCCCATCAGACACCATCCACTTCGTTCACTATTCCCTATAGATGTGTTCGTTTCAGTTCCGTCCGTTTTTTAAATTTCAATAATTTTTTTGCCAACACCTATCATTATCTTGCTTTGAACAAGTAAATAATCGTGATCCTGTATCCACTGAAGCTTTAAGCCCTCTGACGAGAGCCAAGGTCACGATAATAGAAATGAACCGTACTCGGCATATAATGAACGTCAGCACACATGAGCACCGACCGTGCGTCGCTAGCTAGCGCGGGGAGGGACTAAAAGCATGTCGCCGCGCTCGTGTCAATCACGCCCTCACTAATTAGATTTACACTTAAAGTACACTCTATTCGAAGGCGCGATTGAGTTCATTCTTCGAAATTGTTTGGGACGCTTCGAGCTCGTCGACAGCGACAGTGCGGAGGCCACGCGACATTTGTGCGCCGCGTCAAGAACCCGCCGCCGCTGGCACGCGCCACATTCCGGCAGGCGTTCGCACCATACATTACCTGTCTGCGGATCACTCGTTTTAAGTAATCAGATTACCGCTAATTTCAGTTGAAATTGCTTATTTTTGTTGCGTACTGTAGAATATCGACAGAATTTGACCACTGTGTACATTTTTTCACGCACTCTTACATAATGAGTAAGTAGCTTAAAAGTGCTGTCAGACTTCACTACGGTCTACGACTATGTATGAAAACAAAGTGCGGTGCAGTGATTTATCAGAATTGCTATTCGTTTAAATAATAATTGAATCTTTTATTCCTCACAAGTCAAACGGATGTCGCTTAGATAACCTGAGCCGCCTTAATAATGAACTAGCTGTGTATACTCATACCGAGGTAAAATGAGTACCTATATCTTGTGTAGTATGTTAAATTGGTGTACGAATGTTTAACATGGGATAGCCAGAAAAAAAAAGAAAAGATTAGAAATGTCTGTAGGTAACAGCGATCAGATGATCGCTGCTAAAACAAATTCACGATGCTAGTGTACATTGGGCGAATCATCTGCCTATTATATTTGGTCTGTAATAAAAAGTTATACATATGTACATAGTTTGTAAGTAATATACATAGGTACATTATAAAACAGGATGACTTATCTCTGATGATTGCTTGTTAACTTTTGAGTTTCGTTAACAAGTGTATGGAGCTGATGAGCAGGTCAGTCACGCGCCCCGACGCTAGACTGCGCGCGGCGACACGCGGCGAAACGCGGCGGGAGAGCTGTTTAGAGGCGTCCACACGCCCACGTTCGGCAATGCTCACAGCGGAATACTACGTACGACTTCAATTATCAACTTGTTAGTAGATTAAGTATTCTATCCTCATGCCAAATTAAAAACGTATGCAAATGGAATGTAAGCATCTGGAGTACTCTGTGGGTACACTCCTTAGGTTTACCTAACAACCCGCAAATATTCTCTTTAATTGTCTTTAATTGAAACTTCTGTCCGAAAAGTAAAGTAAAGGAAATACATCACAATTAGACATTAAGCGTAGGTATATGTTATTTTACTCAGTTCCAGATTTATTTATTCTTTATTGTTAGCAACAAACGGGGACTTAATACCAGTTGGTGTTTTCTACCAGTCCATCCAGGTGACGATGAAGAGTTGTGGTAGGGAATAAATTAACTTAACTAAAAAAATAAAATAATATATTATATATTTAAGTTATTATATGATAAGATTATAATTATACATACATAGTTATATATTATTACACATTGTATACTTATGAATATACATACACACATACATACACAACAAATGTATACATACATACATTATTCACGACGACAAGGGAGAACTGATTAATTCGGCTCAATTGTCTTTGTGAAAGTGACCACGGACGTACTTTTTGAAAGACCGTAGATTGGGTGTTCGTTTAACTGTTTAGGCAGGGAGTTCCAGAGTAGTAGATTATTATGTTTATATTTAAGAAATTGTTTTGTATAGGTGGTTCTTTGTGTGAACACGGTATAATGAAAATATCTGAGATTATAAAGTGAAATAGACTGCCTCGTTAGTAGAGCGGTTGCAAGCGCGACTGCCGATCGGGAGGTCCTATATTCAAATCCCGGGTCGGGTACTATTGGATTTTTCTAATTTAGAATTTCTAGTAGTGACTGGGATTCTGGATATGTGCCCGGTGTAATAGTAACAGGCTCACCATCTATTCCATGGGACATAAACGTAACTGGTGAAACGTGGGAGTGTACTACACTCCTCTGCCCACCCCTCCCGTCGGGGATTACGGGCGTGATGTTACATAGAGTGAAATAAAACGCAAATAACTGCAAATGTGTAAGTGCAAAATGTTCACATTTCATATTGTCTATGTAAATAAAATAGCGTGCCCTGAAATCGTTCGGTCAGACACGTTAATACAAGACAGATAACGGTTAAATTTCCCTCTCTCAACAATCTTCCGATGTAATAATTCTTCCGTATATCTCTAGTTCTGCGACGGGCCTTTTGTCCCTTGTCCTTGATAGAAAGCCTATTCGATTGATGGCTCCTATTTGAGTCGAGCTGATCTCCAATGACTTTCGAGTTCGCCCTCGGTGTCGGGCGATTTAAATATAAGGCGCAGGGATCATCTAGCCGCTTCCGTTCCCATATTTTTCCTAACATTATCCTTATTATATTAATTTGTTCATGATAAATACAATTTTTGAACTTGTTTTGCAACTTATATTTAAAAAGTATTATTTAATGTTTTAAAGATACCTTATGTCAAGCCACGGTTCTGTAGTAAAAGTATATCCAGTAACAATATTTACATATCACATATTTTTTCTTGCGGGGAATAAGACATTGAATAAAAAATGACGAAGATTCGAAAAAACATTACTATCTATCATTTGTAATATTTAATTCTCGACGGACTCGGTGCAGTGAGAGCGAAAATTGGATCCCAATAATCAATATTTTATTAAAATCAAATATTCGAAGGGAAACTGTAACATAGCATTTGAATTTAAGTCGCATTAAAAGTTTGCGTGAGCGGAGTGCGCGGCACAATGGGCGCTGGAAAAATTCTAATTACTTTACAGAGTTGGGTTGGAATTTTAAAAAGTTACTCTCGCCGGCCCGCCTCTTAAGGCATAAAACGAATATTTTGCATTAAGAAACATCAATAATGAAGAATAAATTAATCACGGGCCATGTTGATTAAAGTTTTACAAGCGATTTTATTCGCGGAGCGCGGACAGACTGCTCTTGCAAACTTCATCCTGTTTCATCCCGGGCGGAACCTGTTCTATTTTTTGAATAATCATGAGATACTTCTGAACACACTTCGTGCATTTCCTTGTGCCAATTCTGTTGTCAACCGTATCTTTATTCTATCTAATGAAGTGTGGCCCAGTTCTATGTAAAACTACAATTTACCGCTACTACATATTTCATGTATTCGCCCAGAATGTCATAGGAGCAAGTGAAACGAATAAATAAACAGAATAATTAAAATGTAATTTTGTTCATGATACTGAAACAAGTTTTGGTGCCGTAATGACGCTAATTGAATATATGTATTTTACTCCTAACCGTAATAACCTGGCTCATCACCGACCCACATATCGGGTCTTCTTTTCTTATGACCATAGTTAAGGCCATGGAAGAATGATAGGTACCTACTACCACTCTTATTGTGTGTTGGCAAATTTCAACTGTGTTATTATGAAGAACTGTAAGACTGGTTTAGTACACTTTCCCACGTTTTTACAACGTTGTTGACTAAAGTTAGGAACCCCTCAGTTATTCCCTTTTAATCAGAAGAGTTGTAACAAATAATGAAACAACGCCGCCAGGGCACGCCGCGGGCTCGCGAATCGTTTGCGATTTAAACACAGCCGGCACTCGTTGGCGCCTGCTTTTCTACACTTTTAGCGAATCATTGGTTTTCACAAGTGCTTTATGATTTCGAAATGCAACATTTGATTTACGTCATATGTCGCGAAGATCTCTTTAAAATTGTCTGTTTTGGTTGTTGGTGCATTATATATGGGCACGTATATTTTTTAACATTTAATACACTTGTATTTTTAATAAACCATCTTTATTTACAGCGAGTTGGAGCTGTAAGGAACTAGGAGCGGTGACCCGCCGGCGACGGGGCGCGCGAGGTGTCGATAATTCCAAATAGACGGTGCTGTTTTCGGTCATTTTTCTTCCAACTTCGGACCGCCGATGCGGCGAGCGAATTTAAGCTTACAATCTTCATTATTCTATCATTTACAAACAATAATAATTCTAGACCCGCGCATATATTTACGTTACTGAAATGGTCATGTTAAGAAATAATAAATAATATAATAAAAGGGTTCGATACTCTGACTCGGGTACGAGTGAGGTTTTTTAACTTGAAATTTCTAGTAGTAACTCGGAGTCTGGATTGGTAGCCTGTTTATAACAAGGCTTACCCCTATTTCATAGAGGGACGTACAACATAACTGATTCAACGTGGGAGTGTACTACACTCCAGTGCCTACCTCTTTGGGGATTACAGGCATAATATTAAGTTTCTTTAAAATGTCTTATGACAGCAAATCTGAAATATAATAACTTCTATGACAGTATCAGTTGCAGTCCGTCCATAACATTGTAGTGAACGCTTAGACTGTAGAGAAGTTTTATTTATTGGTTCGTTTACATCAATAGAACAATTTTCATGTCTGTGTTAAAACTTGTCTTATAAAGTGAGAGAACATTATAAGTGACCAACATAGTTGCTATGGAGCAACGGACACGGGTCAACGTGAGTAAGATCTAGTCGCCAGCCCGGCGCGTTGTAACAAATAATGAACCGCGCGGCCGCGGGCGCCGGGCGCGAGCTGCTGGCAATTCAGCACAGCCGGCGCTTGCTGAAGTCGTTTTTCTTCAGCAACGTTCAATAAATGTACGTCCCGACTGCCTTTTACACGATCTCACCCGACATTCAGCACATTGCAGTGTATTTTTTCTTTAAACAGAAAATTGCTTTCCGTTTTTCTCTCACTTGTATAAATACTAGTATTATAGTTTGTGAAAATGTTGTTCAGTGATGTGATGCTAAAATTGATGTTATTGCTTACCTACAGGCGCTATGTACATTACTAAGAGATACCAAATATAAGACCAAAATATAATGATACTTTTTCAAAATTGAGCTGTTTGTTTAACGTTAAAATAACTTTAAAAGTATATTCTCGTAACTTATTAAATATTTATCAAATAATTTTCTGAACGAAATAAATCGACTCTTTCATGTTTACAAATGATTGTAACCATATTAATGAGAACTACTTAATACATTGTAGATACTAATAATGCTCATTAGAAGAGTACAATTCATAATTGCCGCTAAGTAATTTTGATATTCAGCTACTCATTACTGCTGGCGGCTGCGCTGCAGACGAGGACGTAATTACATTGAGCGACTCGCAGCGGAGACCTCGTAGCGCTACGGGGAATTAGCGCTTCATCTTAAAGCGACTAGTTAGCTGATCGACCTTGTCCGTGTCTGCTATCTGACTACCGGTTGATGGTGCATTTACGAGCGAAATAGATCAATAGAGATGTTTTATGTAAAGCGCCGAGTTCTCGTTAAGATCGCCCATCCCGTAAGGACGGTGTTATAATATTTATTGGCGCTCCGATCGGCCGCGCCGCCGGCCACGTTGACGCGCATTTGATGACTATGTTCACTTCAAATTACGAAATAAAAATGTTCAAAAGTACTCCTAAAATCCTTCGGTACTTTTCTGTATCTAAAACTATATTTTAACAAATGTAGATCAAAATATAACCAATGTAGATCAAAACAAGACCATCAATCAGCATATGTTATGATTGACGATAAAATCTATGCCTTAAGCTATTTATATTTATTATCACATTCATTAAAAATACGTTTCTTTACATATATTATGAAGGTTGTTGGAAATATATTCCTGTTTACTTTTGCGGCCGTCATAATGAGTTATTGGATTTCATGTGTATCAGAAAAAGTTTTTGGGAAAACCCTTGGGAAATATGTTGTTTCATGGAAACATCTACATGTCTTTTATCTGTAATTTGCTAAGGAACCAAATGTCTGAACATTCATAAAATAAACTTGTAAGATAAGATCGTAATCGTAAACACTTAAATTGTACTTTTGGGAGATATTTACCGATAATGTAGGTAGTGCATATTAATACATTTTTGTGGTCGGAGGTCGTCGCGTCACTTATTACAAATCGCTCGAACCGTGTCTGTCCCGCAGTTGGTGCGTAGGACCAATTCGAGCAGTCGCGCCAGGGCAGGTGTTGTACGCGTGTTATGTTTTATATCCATTAGCCGCTACATCCGGCGAGCCCGCTCTTGGAGCGCTCCATCTCGCGCGAGCGGGTCAGCGTAATTTATTACCTATTGTGCGGATATTTCATTTATCACGGTGAATTCAATTTACAGAACAATTAATCATTCCACAATACCTACTTGTCGGCGGAGGATCGGTTCCCGGCTGATAGAGACTAGTCTTGTAAAAACCTCGTTCCTCGGCTAACTCATCTATAGCATAATGTGTTTCATGTTGTATTTAGTTCGCCCAGTACTTAAAAAACCGTTTACATTACGTTGACTTACATTCGTTTCGTTTCATGAAATAATTATATTGGCAGTTACTTTGCCTTTACATATTTCGTTGGTCAACTTTGAAATAGAGAAGATGAATCGAAAGAAGCTACAGTAAAAATGAGTCATACAAAAAAGGTTACTAAATAAATATAGTGTTTATAGAAAACAGAAAGTAGTGAGAAGTGGCTACGGCGCTGGCTGCAATCAGGCACGAATGGGGCTCTAGTTCCGCACAACCTGCGTCACTAATACGGGTTCACAATTTTGCAGTCGTATATCACTACAGCGCTCAGTTTTGACGAACTCTTCTATCTATAGACCGGGAAATGAAAAGATTGAAAGAACTTTTTCATTGAAGTGGGATACTTTTATTTAGAGATTTTTTTATAAGTATCATGTACGCATGCTTTGTAGGTACCTACTCTGTACGCATGCATGTACGCGTGGTATTATTATATTGAAGTAACACACATACAATCATCACATTGCGTATATCGTCAGTATAGGTAAGAGTCGAATTGAAATAATAGCAGCAAAATAATATTATGAAATTGTTAAGAGAAACTGTTTCTCGTATTAAGTTTGCTCACGAATATTATTTGCACCAGTACGTTTCTTAACATTTGTGGTTTCACACAGACGTAATTATGTATACCTTAATACACTTATGAGTTATCGTCATAATTTATAAAAGCAACAGAATATTATATAGAATGCCGATAGATGGGATTTCACCATTATCATCAGCCTGCCACGGCCCACTGTTGACCAAAACCTTCCCCTAACTGAGCCTAAGTGCCCTATTCTCAGCTTCGGTTTCGGTCTGTCGCGGTAGATTATCTCACGTAAGGGGACGGGCGTCCAAAACTATGTACATTTGCCAAATCGTGATCTGAGCTCCAGAACTATAATTTTATCAATATAATCTCGACGCTTTTTCCATCGATGGAGTTAGAAGGGAGCTTGATCAGGTTATCAAGGTGCTAATATGAAATTGATTATTTGAATATAAAAATAAAATTTATATTTGACCTGATATATTAACCGCGGTGCAAACGATATGATGGCTATATGTATCTTGTGTACCGCGTGAGGTGAATATGTAACTTAGAGGAGTCTAGCAGACGGAACAATCTAAAAAGGAACGAAAAACGGTAGACAGTAATGAAGTAAAAGTCAAAAGGTGAAAACAAATAGTCTGCCAGCCTAAGCATCAGTGCCATTGTTTCTGCTTTAAAAATGTACTCCGTCGTAGACTTTCTTAACGTTTGGAAATTTTCGTATGTAAACACGAAAATTGTGAGAAGATGGCAATGAAACGGATCGACCTGGTCTTGGTAGGTCTTTTAAACTGCAAGTATAACTGGGGCAATTAACTGCAGATAACTACATAGTTGAGTTGCGACGTCCGTGGACAAGGAACTACTTAATACGAACAGCCAGAAAGTGAAATTATGTGTGTATAAAATTGCTGTTAACCGTATTTGGCTAGATTTAGCCGGCGAAGGTAAAAATGTAAATGACATGAGTGTAAGCAAGGCGGCGCGCGGCGACGTAAGCTGTATTTAAACGGTACAATAAGCGAGGGCGGGTGCACGGTCGCCGGCTGCGTCAATATGTGTATAGGCACGATTACGAAAGCTTTGCCTCCATCGTGACCTTCGGCTTTTCGAAATTGATATCACGACCTTCCACATTTTGATACGAATTTCTGTTTCCTCGCAATATATTATGTATGTAAAATGAACGCGCTGAGTAAACAAGCGGAAATATGAAGTTAATTGTTATTCCACATGCAGGGATAACTAAGTCTTGCTTTATGCTTATACAATCATGTATTTGGAATGTAAATAAAACTTCCATTGAATACTTGCTACTTAAACATTTCAATTTTCTGGACTTAAGTATTTATCGAGGAGCGTGTTGGCCGAGAGACAAATGTAAGTCGACGATAATTTAAAGATATTTTCTAGAATGGTTTTGTTCCTACACAAATAAATGAATAGGTCAATAATTGTGCTGTTATTCAACTTCAGTAACAATAAGTTGATACACGATCGCCAAAAACTTTGTTGTTGTTCGATCAATTGCAGCGCTGCTCGTTCATCTGTGTTTGTGTCCCGACTGCGGCGGAATTAACATTCTAGCACGAATTCTTAACTTGTTTAATTTGTCGGGAGTTTGGCACAGCCACCACTGCTTCGAAGATTTCTTCAAATGACAATTACGGAAACTATCTGAAATCTTATTATATCAATATAAAACAAACAAACGACAAAAATTATGTGCATTTGTATGAATATTTCTTACGGCACAATTCTATTATATTTTGATGATGTGATTTATAAATGTCAGTATGAGTTAGGGTAAACTAATTGTAAGAAAAAAACTAACTAGTAGTTCAACTCATAAATCTCTTTCACTCTCGGCAAAGTGAAGTCGATGAAAAGCTTTTAATTAATCGAATGAAGTAAGTTGTAAAATCAAAATTTTAGTTAACATATTTGGTTACTAGAGATATCGTCCGTTTGGGATATCAGCAAATATTTACGCAAATATATGTAGCTGTTACGCTAATACTTCCTCATTAAATTGTAGTTACAATTTAGATATCTGTGTAAGTACGAGTGATAGCCATGTATAATACGATGTAAACACTTGTGCTCGTAATTTCCTGAACGAGCCCTAATTCTACAGAAGGCCCGCGCGCGCCTGCCGAGTGCGGAGCGCGGGCGCGGAGTCGCGGGCGTGCGGAACGCGAAATACAAAATAATGATTGTCGGGCCGCGCTCATAAACGAATATAAATTAATTTCGAAGCTCCCAATGTATTTTACAATTTTATCGCGAGTTTCGTCGTCGTGCTTATTGTGTGTTGATTGTGTTGAAGCGCCCCTGTTTATTTTCGGGTATGAAAGTTTTTGTGGATGAATTAATAGAATAGGGGTCGACGCTTGGAATATGAGAGTGTTGTGTTAACGCCGGGCGGAGCATGTATTACGACCGTGACACTTAAGCGAGTTCCAGCACCGGCCGCGCGCCATCGCTCTCCCGCCGGAAGCCGGTCCCACTTTGATTATGACGCAATTGAGTGCTTCCGTTGATATCAGGAGGTTTCCATTAAGTTCAACTGGGGTAGAAGTGCCTTAAAGCGGAATATTAAAGCGCAAAGTGTTCTAGTTGCAATTCTTGCATTACATATCTGTCTATAGGATTTAAATTAAAAGATAAACATTTTGTATAACTTAATCAAAGTTTCAGTATTTAATTATAACTAGCAATTGGTTATTAAACATGTGCATACATCGATTTTTTCAACAAGTTTTCATTCATCTTCCTAGTTAGTAGTGTGTCATGTTCAGGTACACGAATATCAGTAAAACATTGCATTCACAAAACCCGGCTATTATGCCAATTTAAATACTGCGATTTAGTATCCAACTTGATTTAATGTCCTACTTCCCAACTGCGACGGAATTAACATTCTACTTTGAATACTTAACTTCTTCAATCCGCGGCGCTGCTTCGCTACGGCTTTCTAGAAAATGTATCCAACTCACATTTGAATCTAGAAACTTTAAGGATTCTGTAATGTCTCGAAACTTTTAATTTCGTTATACAAACCACAACAGCGTCTGTTCGTCCATTGTCTGGGCTCTGTACTTGTTAGTTGTTCCTACGTATCTTACGAAAATGTGCTTCGGAAAGTTGCATATTCAACAAGATTAAAATTTTCTTGTTCGTCTGTTATATAGTAAATACAGCAGTGGTAGCCTATTGGTTAAGAATTCAGCCTCTCATTCCGGGGGTCCTGGGT
>DWEE01000850.1:0-15056 GCA_018245755.1 Parelbella macleannani | reverse complement strand
AGCAGCTTCGGCAGCTCCTGGTGGAAGTGGAAGATCACGTCCGCCGCGCGGTCCTTGCCCGGCACCGTGTTCGTCCACAGCTTCTTCATGAAGAACACCTGCCGCAAACGGTTAATAGCCACATTAGTACTATCACCCGCCCATCTGATCCTGCTTTAGGCACACCAGCCAGCTGATAATCACATTTACGTATGAAGTTAGAGATACTATAAAGACACTTTTTCACACCCTGACACTAAATACCTGTATTCATCAAACAAATTATTATCATAATCGAGATTCGAACCCACGGTCCCTGCTCAGCACTCAGGTTCGCTAACCACAGATCTAACGGGCCCGTGAAACATTATATTATTGAAAAAATAGCATGTTAACAACCTAAAAATATTATAAGAAATCCATGTCAAGTAAAAGTAACATCACGCCTGTATTCCCCGAGGGGTAGGCAGAAAGATGTAGTACACCCCCACGTTTCACCAATTACATTTAAGTCACAGTAGGTGGTGAACCTATTGCCACATACCGAGCACAGATCCAGACTCCGAGCCACTACTACAAATTTTAAATTAGAATAATCCAATAGCACTCGACCCGGGATTTGAACCCAGGCCCTCCCATCGGCAGTTGCGCTTGCAACCGCTCGACCAACGAAGCAGTCAAGTAATATAATTATGATAATGTATCAGAAGCCCCGAAACCAGCACGCTCGAATACAGAGTAATGAATATAGACGTACGTCATATCTTTAAAGATACATTTAGCTCACGATGCTCTCTACCTATCCTCTATCCTATCCTCCCGTACAGAACCGAACGTAACAATAAATAAAGAATAATAATTTACAATCATTATGTCTTGAATCTAAATGATTGTTCATTTCCAGATTATTCATTTAAATATCAACAAAATCTTGTACATTTCATTGTTAAACACACAAATATACAGAAACTGATATGAACGAATGCAATCCGGATTTAGATATGTTTATTAAATTTTATTGCATTTGATAATCGAATAATTAAAGATAATGAACTACGAAAAATCGTTACTAAGCAATCAGCTGTTTATCTTTTGAATGTGCAGTGATTATAAATCAGTGCATACGTATATAACCTGCTCTTGCCGTGA
Source organism: Parelbella macleannani (assembly GCA_018245755.1). Lineage (NCBI taxonomy): Eukaryota > Metazoa > Arthropoda > Insecta > Lepidoptera > Hesperiidae > Parelbella > Parelbella macleannani. The sequence continues at coordinate 13,928 of DWEE01000850.1, read as the reverse complement.
TTCGTGCAAAGGATTAAATCACGTATGAAATCTTGAGTAATACGTATCAGGTTGAATATTTTATTATATTCATCAAGTGTAAACTATATTTCTACCCCACCCATTCACATATTGAGATGTAGAACCCTTTACATTGATCGATGTCCGAACATGAAAGAGGTCAATGATGATGATAAGGTGATGGAAACGATAAAAAATGTTAAAGTAAAAATATCGGATTTAACCTAACCTTTCAAAAACGGTATCAATTCAACCTTACATGTGTGCGGAGATGCTCCAAACTGATTGAATGACTGAGTGAGTGGGTGAATGAGCGAATGAGCGGTTGACTGCGTGGATGACTGACTTACTGACCTGGTAGGTGAACTGTGGTGTGATGCCGTCGCGCGTGGGCCGCGCCTTCTTGATCCAGTCCGTGAGGTGCCGCACAAAGTCGAAGAAGAAGTCCCCTTCGGGCACCGATATCACCTTGTCGGCAATCTTCACGAATAAGCTGAAGCCTTCACTCGATCTGAGGTTCAGTCGCTGCGCTATGTTCTGACAGAAGTCCTTCGCCCTCGTCGACGAGTCCACCTCGAACGCCTCGTCCGTGTCATCTGGGAAGTAGACTTTGTGGAATATTTGCGTCGTCTTATGCTGGATGGCCTCTACCTCTACCTGATGCGGTGGATACTTTCGTTGACCGTTCCTTAAGGTCTTCTGCAGTCTTTGGAGTGAATCTTGAGCAATTGGATATCTTCTAGTCCTAAGGAATAAAGTTAACTCTCTAAGTAGCCCCTGACTGCACGCGAAGAGTCCCGTGGCGAGCCACATCAACTCCCATCCCCGCTCTTCGGACATCCTATTTCTATTATCAGTCAGTTGCTTCATTATTTGGCAGTATATTTCGTCTCTCAATATTTCATGCTTTAATGGGCCATCGAAAATGTGGTCGGTATATTCGTTGCCTATACGTGGGCGTTTCGAAGGCAAATCGCCCATGTATTTCAGGATGGCCGTGAACGCGAAACAGGCCTCTTCCGCTAACTCCTCTTTGGCTTGAAGTTTCTTCAATAGCGGCTGTTTTATGGGTTCTCGAGAGTGTCGCCACAACTCTTCAGCACCTCCTCTCTTAGCCGTTGATAACGTTAAAGCCTTGGATACGGTTCGCTTTGGTGGCAGTCTAAAATGATCCATCGCGTATTCCAATAAATTGTGAGGTTTGTCCCTCGGCTCTGTTCCGTTGAAGGTGCTTGTGGGAGCTCGACGGCCGTGTTGAGCACCTTCCTGACAGAACAATGCCAAGATGTCCGGGGGTGGTTTAGTTAAAGCCGGCAATACATACACAGTTTCCGCCGGGAAATCTCCTCTTTCAACCGTCCTTTCACATCGGCCTATACACCAACCGTTATTCAACACTGATTCACCTGTACTATCCTCCTCTAAAATAATCAGATCTCCCTTTTGGAATGTTAAGAAGCTCGAGCCCTCGCCGGGGGCTTTGTAGTCTTGTAGAGCTATGACAAACTTGGAGCGTTTTTTCAATCCTTCCAAGAAGTAAACTACCAAGTCTCGAATGTCTTCTGCATTTGGACTTTGGAAGGTAAACTCTTCACCTCGGACGGTCGACAAACTGAACGTTTGCGTAAACACTTTGTTTGTTTTCTGACTTGAAACCGTAGTGATTTCGGGAAACGATAACTCCAGAAGCACTTGCTCTTGATCATCGACGACGTAAACACCAGTCCAATTGACCGCGATGATCACATCATTTTTGGGTAAGTTTGGCCCAGAATTTCTGTACGCTTCGTAAAATCGTGAAAATAAGAGAGGCCACTTGAATTTCGCGTAACTCACTACGTCTTCTTTAACCCGGTACGCGGGAACTTTTTCTTTGACATAGTAACTTTTTTTATAAGCTTGAACCACGAGAGCACCCCATCGATCGACTGCCTTTTCGACACCCGTCAGACAATAATCAGGTATATAATTAGGAAGTAAAGTGTACAGTCGTTCTGTGTTCATATCTTGATTGTACTCGATGTAATATTGCTGAGCTGCAATCATAGCCAAGTCCTCTTCTTTATCACACCTGTATTCACCAAATTTCACACCTCTCACCACTTGTTGGTATATGAGATTTGTCGCAACCTGGTCCTCAGTCGGATCATGCCACGGAGCAAATATTTCTTTTCTAAAGAATAACCTCCAGGGCGCATTTCTTTCTTGTGCTCCCTGTTCCTTAGCGTATTGTTCACATTGAGAGATAGCATCCATTACGTGGTCGCCTCCGCTGCCGAGCGAGCTAACTTTATCAAACAAAGCAATGTATAGCGAAAAACCGAATTGATCTCGTAAACCAATCTTATCGGACAACTGGTTACACAGCTCTCTGGCAGTGGTTGCTGAATCCGCTAGTAACGTCTTCGTATTTCCGTCCATAAAGGTAATAGGTAACATGATAGGTTTTTTCGATTTCGTCGCTTGTAGTTCCAGCCAAGATGGTGGTTGGTTTCTTGTGCCGTTATTAAATGTTCTTTTGAGACGATCTTCACAATACGGTGCATAACCGGGAGGGCCTTCTCTAATAAAGGCTCTTAGGTAATTGACGAACTTTTCACTCGGAGCAAAACAACCGACGCACAATGAAAGTAAAATCCACCCGCGGGCGTGGGAGGATTTGGATGGATTATTTGTCAACTGTTTACAGATTTGGCAGTATATTTCATCCCTTAACTCGGCACGCAGGATTCCATGTCCGATTATAAAATGAAGTTTCTCCAAATTTGAAGTCGGTCGCGACTCCAGCCACGATTGGTAGCTATCAGCTGTGTATTCTTCATCCTGGAAAAAAGTCACTGTTAAATATATATACGAAAACACTACAATTGAACGAAAACAGCTTAAGTACAGACTTGAAGTTTTCTTCTGACGTCTTCACCGAGCTTATTCTTCCTCTTCAAGGTCAAAGACACGAGCTTGTGTCTGATTGATCTTGGTTTCTGCTTATTGAGATAGGCGTCTGGATCGACGCCCATCATTTGAGCTTCCTGGAACTCCTTGGACCTAATGAAATTCCTGCCCAGTGTTGCCGTAACTTTGGACATAACTGAAGTGTTGTCGCGGTCCATTGTGTGATACCGAGGCTCTGGGAGATCACCCGTGAACCGAAGAATAGTAATCCATAACGCTTGCGCCGCCTGAAATATCATGTTTTAATCTTTGTTGAATATCTTTTTGTACTCTTACTACATTGACGAGTGCTGCCGTATTTATTCGCGAGATATTTAATTATATTTTGAACGAGAATCTTTTTAGAAGGCTTTCATACTGAGAGGGTTAAGCTTAAGACGCTGGCCAAGTACGACTTGGTAGATAGACTTCACACGTCTTTAGAACTTTATTAACACTAAGAAGTGCAAGTTTTCTTATGATATTTTCCTTGACCGCTATAGCAAAAGATATTTAATTTTTAAAAGGTACATTTTTAAGAGGTGCATGCAGGATTTGAACCCTGATGTATTCACTTTTACATGTCATGCTTACCAGTTGGTCCCCTTGTGTGTGGAGGGGTAAAAGAGGATGTTTTAAAGGTTTCCTTGAATATTGATGCGTGACGTTTCCTTGGAAATATGTTGCGGCAAATTTCTGGAACTTGAACTCTGATAGGTCTTCTTCATCTTCTGACGTCGTTTGCATGGGAGTGACCATCTGGAATAGATGATTTATTTTATAAATAACTTAACTCTACGTGTATAGTGGTTAACATTAACTAATTATAGTTAATTTATAATTTTCTTAATGAACTACATATTTTCAAATTACTTAAGGTGTCTTTATTATCAGTTGATAGATTTGATGAAAATTTGTTAAGGAGTTAAATTTTCTTGGAGTCCTTGATATGTGAAATTACTTATTACACAAATTAAATAACTAGGTCAGTATACTAATAACACAAACGAAGCAATTGGGTCTGTGTATCAATTATAACTGTATAATTTATCACCTCTTGTTGATCCGCTCGTTGCTGCGGCAAGTCACTGAACACGGACGTGTCTTTGGGCGCCGGAGCCTCGCTGCTGGAGTCTGGTAGAAAGTCGAACATGGCCTCCACTAGCTTGCTGTCGTCTACAGGTTCGTCCTGTTTCCGCGCTGCTTCTTGGAGCAGAGTCCTCTTCGCTTCTAACTGTCGTTTCTCTTCTAGGGCTAGTTCTGCGTCACGTCTCTCCAGTTCATACATGCGCTCCTGGTGACAAAAAATAAAGCAGTTAATTTAAGGAATAGCAATCTATGTAAAATGGCAGTTTGCAAAATATTGGCACATGACAAAGCAATGAACTTTAATGGCGAATATATTTAATGAATTAAATTTAATGGCAAATATATGAACATGGTAAAAAGAACAGTTAAATTAAGGAACAGTACTCAATGTATTTGAAATGGCATAAAATACGGCAATTTTTTTTTAATAGTCACAGTCCAGTCATTGAAGCAAGCTATAAATCGATATATTTCGCACCGCTCGGCCGCATTATTGTTACCCACTGATGAATTGTGTTTATTGTTGCGTTTCTCTTTGTTATGCACTGCCTGTTTACATTGTTTGTTTTCATACATACGATGAGAATAGTTTATCAAACAAAAATTCTTTATGAAACAAATACGCAATGAATTGATTAGATTATTCTCGTGTGTGCTTACATATATATATACAATATACATATGTAATAAATTAATTATTCCATGGAACGATTAATAATAGCTATATCCAACCGTTTAGGTCATTAAAATACCGATAAAATCACATAACAAATTGCAATTAGAAAATCGTCAGCCGGTTTCCACAATTTTAAATGCGAAAGGAAAACTTGAAATGCAATGACGAGTATATGCATTATTACTAAGACGGGAAAGTTAAAAGGTAGGTATAGAATAGTAATCATTAAATGAGATGTGTTTACGAGACAAGTTTCCCATTGCGTATTACGTCCAGCGATAAGATAATGAATACTAACGGCACCCGTCGCGTTATAGAAATTACTATGTACACAGTTACACCACATTTTCACTTAAATTTGATACTTTTACTTTGAAACGATTTCGTGTGTTGGAAGAACGCGAGCGATTATGTCAAGTGTTGAAGTTAGTTTGTGTTTGACGGCTCAGCTTATACTGGTCGGTAACCCGGTTGGGCATTATCCAATCCTAGGTAACATGCAACCAGTGTTGCATAACGACAGGTCCTTTTTGCTTGGTTGATTTTATTAATACCGGCCATGCTATCGATAGGCGCTGGACGCATTATAATTATTTTATTTCATAAATCAATTTTATAATTAACACTTTCATTTGTAGCGACGTACAAGCAAGAACACAGCAAGGCTAAGCAAAAAAAAGATATATTATGCCTTTAATCTCTGGAAATCATTTTTGATCGTAATTATGAAATAATATTAATAATGATAAGCATATAATGATAATAATCCAAAACTTGTTAATTTTTACGTTAATGTTTCAAAATCACGAGTACCCACTTGTACAGGAGAATTTTGTTCTAGAACTTTCCAGACGATTTTTAATATACCTACAGACATATAAGAAATAAGCACTACGTTATTACTAAGTTATTACTACAATACAGCTTCTCCATATATTTACCTCCATGTCCTTCCCAATTGCGTACACACGATACTATACGAGCACGGACCATATTGACCAGAATATTCCTTGCGTGGTCATTGACAGAAACGCACTAAGACCGATTTGGTGCATGACTGAACGGCCGACGAACCATCGACCGGACTAATCACGAATAGCTTTGAGCTTGTATGATTATCTGTGCAGATAATATTCGGCACTTTCATGTTTGGATAATTAGCTCAATCTCCAACACTGTCTATACAATCGCAATTGGTATCAGATAAACGCACCTATGTTGGATATTTCACTGGATAATAATATATACGCTTGCAGTGATTTTCTTTTATAATTTTCACCGTTACATCCTTGAAATAGAGACCAAAATGAGATGTAACAATAGAATTTTGTAACAAAAATAATATTGTTCATAAATATTAAGGATCAGTTGTGCAAAATGATTATAATTATTGCCAAGCCGAGGACATCGCGCGAGTGCGCTCATCGGGGAAGGCCTATGTCCAGCAGCGGACTGGGATAGACTGATGATGATATAAATGATATAAATATAGATGATACAAGTATTCGAAAGATGCAAATCTTTAAGAAAGTAATTTTATACATTATAAGCGACGAAAATACACAATAGTAATTATAAATAAAAGAAAAGTTCTAATTTCAGTGTTGCGCCTAATATAGGTGTGCATTAAATTAGTTCCATTAATAATTTGAATAAAAAAATCAAACAAATAGAAATAAAAAGACAAAAACATAAGTCTGCCCCTTTGGTCGACTGTTTGCAAGCGCGACTGCTAGGGCTGCGGTCTAGGGTTCGACTTCCGGGTGGGTACGGTTGGATTTTTTAAACTTATTATTAGATTTTTTAGTAGTGGCTCGGGGACTTGACACAGGTTTCGACTTCGGCCACAGGCTTCACATAAGTAGAATGAGACCGTGAAATAAGCGGCGACCAGTAGGATCACCGCCTTTTCCATGGCGCGACGTAAACGTAACTGGTGAAACGTGAGATTTTACTAGACTCCTCTGCCTACCTCTTCGGAGATTACAAGCGTGATGTTACGTTAATAATAAATATAAACAAACCCTTAACATATAAATCAAGATAACAATCAATAGATAACGAACTACACGATAACCTACAAAATAATTGTATTTTGATTCATGATAAGTTGTACATTTATCTTTCTAAACATCTCGTGTAAAGCAATAAGCGACAACAAATCGCTTTTAAGTTGTTCTTTATATAGCAACATACCTTCGTATTTAAACATTAGATATTATTATATTGTCACGCCAGGTCCTTTCGTTGTAGGTAGAAGGTCAAATTCTACCCTTATAGACCTGACATGGTCCTTGTACATTTATCAATATATTCACACGTGTAGGCCGATTTTAGAGAACTCTAACATTTTAAACACTTTACTGATTACTTGGACATTTTTTTAAAATAAAATCGCTTGCTATATTAGGGTTCTCTTGCAACAGCTTCACACATCAAACTGATACATCCTATGATTATATATGTACCGGCTTAACCCACGTGCGTTTTTCGCGATGGTCCGACTAGCTTCGGACCTGTACGAGGTACTTCATCATGAGCTCCCGCCAGTTGCAGCGAGGGCGCGCGGGGAACTAATATTTTATATTACATTATCTCAACGATTATTATCAATTCCAAGTCATTGACCACAAATCTATGTCGACATATGATTTTAATGTGTGATAATAAACGTAACATCACGCCTGTAATCCCCGAAGAGGTAGGCAGAGGGGTGTATTACACCCCCACGTTACACCAGTTACGTTTAAGTCCCATGGAATAGGTGGTGAGCCTATTGCAATACACCGGGCACTGATCCAAACTCCGAGTCGCTACTGGAAATTCTAAATTAGAAAAATCCAATAGTACCCGACCCGGGATTTGAACCCAGGACCTCCCGATCTGCAGTCGCATTTGCAACAAACTCGATCAATGAGGCAGTCAATATATCAATATATCAGTAGATACATATATCTTTAATTTGATCATTATCAATATTACTATTTTATATCTCTGTATTCATAGTTGGATTTATGCTTTCCGTTATAATAATATTAGAGTCGTAATTATTCGTAATTAAAAATAGTAAAGTTGACGGTATTTATGATATTTGAACATTTAAAAAGTAGGCGGTGTTAATACTAGGCGACGCGGCCTTCGGCTTCGCGGTTAGAGGCGCTTGGTGTCTCGTAAATTTTATATTTAGGCATTACTTAAATTTCATGAACATCAATATTATTTTTCTTTAACCTATTATTATAAAAGTCTAGGGATTTGCATTGATATCAGAGTAATCAGCATTCAAACATTTAATTGGGCTTGTTGGTCAAAAAATATGGAAATATTTATAGTCTATGAATAAAATACAGGAATTCCACGTCAACTATGTATTGGTTTTTTAATGAAAAGTTTTTTACGCCTTGTGAAATGTAGTACCTTTCTCATATCAAGTTTAGGTGTTGCTCCGCTACTGCATTTGACTTCCCAAGAGGTAGGGAATAAAGCATAATATTCTCACAATTCTCACATTACGTTTGTCCGCCGCCGTCTATGATAAAGTGCCCACTTTATGAGAGAGAGAGTGTGTGTGAGAGAGAGAGAGAGAGCGGTGTGTATAGGTGTATAGGTGTATAGGTGTATAGGTGTATAGTTACGCGGTAGTTCTGCTCGGCGATCTCCTTGGCGCGCTCGTTGCCCTGGTGGTGCAGGCGCAGCTCGTCCTGGCGGCGCAGGCGCAGCGCGTCGCGGCGCGCGCGCGCCTCCGCCCGCAGCCGCCGCGCGCGCCGCGCCGCGATCAGCCGCCGCACGTGGCTCTGGATCTTCACGATGGCCCACATCTTGTGCCCGTACGACCGCCGCACCAGGTACCCGCGCGCCGCCGCCTGCGCACGCACACACACGCACTGTCACACACTGCGCCATCCGTACGCACTCTATAATACATAGGTACTCACGGCTCATTCTGAAACTATCTCTATTCAATGTTTGTATATGTATATGTCATATGAGATACAGTTTACTTTTTCACCTGCCCCTGCTTATGCGCGGCCTCCTTTCCGATCACAGATCTATTGGAAAAGATTGCTTTAAAAGTGAGCAGTACCCATTGCGATTCTTCTTAGAGGGACAATTATTTTTACCATTTTTACCATTCTTTTTAGCTAATAGAAGTGCGATGATTCGAACACCATTTAAAAACGATGACATAATATACGCAATGCATCTGCCTGTTAACGTCATATAACAATGTAAATACAACAATGTATCGACAGTTGTATTTTTTATAACATTTCTGTTGCAATATGTAATTATATGTTCGCAATATATTACTCGTCTGTCGTGTTTTTGCTATACTATATATATCGGCATGTATGAACAGCGTGCGTTCCACACGCACGATCCGTCTGTCACAGCTAACAGTAATATAGATGTTTTCAGATACATGTTTTAAAATAACGTTACGTGATTATAAATTACAACGCCGTCTTGTTGGTCTAGTGGTTGCAAGGCAGATTGTTAACCTAGAAATCCTGAGTTTGATACTCGGACGAAGCATTACTGGATTTTCCTAACTTGCAATAACTAATAGTAGCTCAGTCTAAACTCGTACCTGGTTTACATCAATAGGCTTACCCGTACTAAATGTAACATATCACATAAATATTAAATTATAGCGCATATTCTTCGTACTTGTAAGGAGACGATATGGCCCCGTAAATGTCGGAAGCGGTGAGCCAGCACCCGCGCGCGGATCAACGCCTGCAGCCGCGCGTAGCCCACCTTCATCTTATTGTACCGAATCCTCTGCAGCTTCCCCCGCCAGTGTCGCTGTATCAGCACGGCCGCCGCTCTCATCTTCAAGAACCTCCTCCGATATACCCAACCGCGAATAGACCTCTGCAGTATTAGGATCTTCCTCGTCAGGACTCTGTCTCTCTCTTGTTCCAGGAACAAGTCGTGAGCGTCCTTCAAAAACACTTTGGTATGACCTAGCTGGTAGTCGGATTTGCCGAGAACTGTCGCACAAATTTTTGCAGTAGCCGCCCGACAGTCAGTCTTGTGAGCTGGCGGCACTCCCGATATTAAAAATCTATATCGTTCCACAAATTCTTTGAAACTATGCCTGATTGGGTAGCCGGCCCTTCTGATCCTTATAGTCTCCATCATCCCCGAGTATCTGAGCTGTCTACAGCAGAGACCTCGATCGAACATCATAGGCTTTTTAAACTCGTTAGGTTTGATACATCGAATAAAGAATGGCTGACATGTACCTAAAGTTCTCATGAGTAAATCTAATGACTTTTTGAATTGCGTTGAGAGAGTCGGAGCCCGCTTACGCGTCTCCGATCCCATTATAATATCATCTTGGAAGATATGTTGTAGGAATTTGTTTGTCGATATATGTATTAGTTGTAACAAATCAGCGCTGAATGTGTCGCGATTCTTTTCCAGGAATCCCCGTGTATCATAAAACACAATGCCGGCGAAATGGTTTAATCCAAAACTAGTGTTAATATCTGACTTCGGTTTGAGGTAGTTTCTGTGGAGACCGTGAGTTTTGTGCAGTTTAGCTAACATAGTCTGGTCAGTGCCTTTGGGAAATTTCGACTCTTCGTCTATCAAGGCCATAATGTTCAGCTGCTTTAGTGCGATCAAGTCTAAGGCGTCTTGATTGTCCACGAATTCTATATGTTGCCAATTTATGCCCTCATGATTGTACTCTTCCTGCTCCAATTTAAATATATGTCTCACGAAGAACTGTTGGAGGTTCTCATTCGCGAAATTGATACAGAACTGTTCGAAGCTGTTTTGATCGAAATTCTCAAATCCAAAGATGTCGAGTACGCCAATAGCAGTTCGCATGGTTGACTTTGGTTTGTAAATAGCTGCGTTGATCTTCCTAACTATAGTGACGAACAGTCGGCCATATATACCTTTAACAAACGCATCCCTAATATCGACTGACTGGGTTTTGCTGAGGGTGGATACTACTGTTTCTCCATGGGCAAATAATGTTTTTCTTGTCAGTGCGTCAATGAGAGATTGCATCGGCACACCCAGTAATGTCGCGACTCGCCTCACACTGGCTTGTTCAATGATTTCCGTAGCGTCCAAATTGTCAACAACAGTTGCTTCGTACTTGATGTTTCCACAGTGGAGTACCGCCGCTAGTAACTTAAGTATTTCCCAAATTTCTGGCTCGGTAAATAATAGGACTTTCATGGCCGACCGGATATCTGCAAACTCAGCCGCGTCGTCTCTACCTTCACACGTGAAACTGCCACCCTGAAAAATAAGGCAAATTACAATGAGCATATATGACAGGAGATACATTTAATATGAATATTTAGATGCCAAAATAGGTAAAAGTACCCCAGACAAATATCTGTACTCCGACGGTTCTCCCAATTCCAACTTTTTCTTATCTTCTTTCGACAAACCAGCCAACACGCAGTAGAAGACATGGTAATTCCGTTCCTCTGCACCCTGCGAGACTATTCTAGACTTTTCCAGCAAATACTGTTCTATTTTGGCGCCCTCTATGACTCCGCTGCTGTTAAAATGAATATCGATGTATTTCCCGAACCGCGAAGAGTTGTCATTTCTGACAGTTTTTGCATTACCAAAAGCTTCAAGGATTGGATTTGCTTCTAAGATCTGTAATCAAAAGGTAATGTTTATTAATTGATGATTTTCAATTTGACGCGTAGAGACAATCATGGATCAATAGTATTGGGACCAAGTGGCCGTGTATGGAGATGTCCCAAGATATGCAATGCGACGCAAAATACTTGCCTGTTGTTCTATCCAGGAATGTTTTCCACTGATAGCCGCTAGATATTGCAAAATAAGTTTGGTAGACTCTGTCTTGCCCGCGCCCGACTCCCCACTAATCACGATGCACTGGTCCTGCCCGTACCGACGCATGTGTGCGTACGCGTTGTCTCCTATAGCGAATATGTGAGGCGGCAGTTCCCCAATCTTACGCTCTTTGTATAACTTGATCTGGTCCGCAGTGTAGATAGGTAGAATTTGGTAAGGATTCACCGCCACCAGTATTGATCCCGTGTAAGTCTGAAAATGAAATATTTTTCTATAGGGAAAGTTTAATTTCATAAATGTACTCTCAATGGACATAGAAAGAGACAGATTAGAGACATTAAAACAAATTTTACTCAGCACATAATTGAAACAGTAATAAAATTCGCGACAAACCCGTTTAGATACTTATGCTAATACCGTAGACTTGAATTTGTTCAACATGTTTATGTAAATAAAGGAAACAGTTAAGTCATGTAAAAGTGAGTGTACATAAATACATAATAACAAATTTTATTAATAGCCAAGACCGATTCACCTACATATGATATTGGCAACGCTTATGTCTTACAATATCCTCATGCTAGATCCGTTACGGGGTAGGTTGAAAGCATAGAATATTCAAAATCCACTTACATAGGTGACTACCTCGTTAGTCGAATGGTTGCTGACGGAGAGGTCAAGGGTTCGATCTCCGGTTCGGATAAAGTATTCTTTATTAAGTCTTTTTAACTTGATATTTTCAATAGTAGTACGGAGTCTGGATATGTGCTCAGTATATAATAACACGCTCATCCTCTATTTCATGGGATGTATTAACACTCCTCTGCTTACCCCTTCGGCTTAACACAGAAAGAACGTTATGCTACTTACATAGATAAGGTTCTCGTTGTATCGTATGAGGAGATTTCTCAAGATGCCAGCCTCGTGCAGGTCGCCGAGAGAGATCATATCCTCGACGCCGTACACGGAAGTGGCGTGCATGGCCTTGATGCGGCGCTCGGGCGGCAGCCATTGCTCCTGGCCGTCGTCGTCGCGCACGCGGATCCGCCGGCCCTCCGCCGCGAGCACGCGCGCGCCGATGGCCACGTCGAACTCCCGCCCGGAAACCGGCTCGATCCATATGTAATCACCCTGGAATCAAACAAAACACTAGTAAGTTTGACTGTTTTATAAACATATAACTATACAGGATCAAATATCAAAAGGCTGATCTGTTAGCTTGTCCGTACTGTCTGCCTGTTTTGTAGGCTAAATATAAAAATAAAAGTGACGTAGAAATAATTAAAATAGTAAAATTATTACTTCTTGAGCTTTGTTCTGTAGGAACGATACCAACATCTGTTATGGTAATAGTCCATATTTTAAATTAGTATTATTAATCAAAATTACAATCACCATTTACATATATAATAATTATTCGTTTATCATTTTATCAAACCCAAAGAGAACGGATTAAGGTTTTTCCATAATAAGCAGGCGACCAAAGCACCAAATTCAACCCAGACAATGGTCGTACCTACGAAAATAGAAAGTCGCATACATTATTCAAGCTTGTCATCATAAACCCCGACGAGTATTTGACTGTCCATAATCGTTATCGCAATCTCTATGAAAGTATGTAACGAGTGTGTGTCCACGCAGAGATAACTGTCGCATTTAACCTTTCTAATATTTAATTAGAAAATTCCATTATGTTTAAATACATAGTACCTATTTATGAGACTCATTGTTTCCACAATGAATTAACGTGAGACCTAATCATTATTTAATTGCGTAAATTAAATAATTATAATAAAGTTACCACATAAAAAAAAAATATTGTTATTTATTTTAAATAGTATCATACAATAATTAATGAGTTTCATTTTATTCAAAGCGATATTTATACGTAGGTATATGGATAAGCGATATTAAGAATTGAACTTACGTTTAATTTCACTTAAGGAAAACTTAATCGTTTTAAATATTTGCAATAATTACCGCAAAAAACGTATTAACCGACTCCATTTAACTTGTACTTCAATATTTGTTAACGCATTTTTGTTAACATTGTGTAGATATTCAGTGAATAATTATAAATATGTAGTATGAATATCGATAATTTTATCACAAACGCATGACCGGGTCTCGACGAGGGCAAACACTGATTTAATTTCACTGACGTTATCATCTCCACTCATTCAACACTATGATGTAATAAACTATGCTATGAATTATATTGATGCGAACGATACACGAACTGTCATATTTATCAAATGTATTCGTGTATCGTAATAAAAAGTGTCAACATATAAGCTAATATCTACCGTCAGATTCAGAGACTTGATTTTGACTTTCTAACTTAGGTTTTCTAGTAGAAATTTCTAGTAGTGACTCGAAGTCTGGATCTGTGCCCGGTGTATGGCAATGGGCTCACCACCTATTCCAT
>DWEE01000849.1:0-15060 GCA_018245755.1 Parelbella macleannani | reverse complement strand
GCGCTTCATTGTGAATATTAATTGAAATTAAATATATTTATGATATTTATTATTATATCACCATGCTGCATCTAATATGAGGTAAGCAGAGAGCACTGAGTAGATACCAACATTATTTTGGATATTTCAACATATATAATTTTTTTTCCTTAAAAAAATAATTAGGTCTCGACTTTTCCGGAATAAAAAAAGCCGTTGGATGCTTAGCATTTTCATTTTCGAATTTCGAACAAATCTAATTTCCAACGCCCCTAAGTGTGTTTGATTATCTTGAAGCTACGATCACAGTGGGTGGTGGAATGTTGATAAGATGACCGTGTACGAAGTGTAGTCCGCTTGGGCGCGACAGAGCGTGGGTGGACGTTCGATAATCATGTCGCTCCGCTCTCATGTTGTGTGACGCTGGGGTTTAAGGGCGTCTCCACACATGTTGTAGGCGAAAAAGGGATAATAAATAATAAAGGCTTAATAAATAATAAAGTATGTGCATAATGTTCATGTAATAATTATTGTTAATCTCTAAATTGTGTGTTAATAATCAACACTTTAGTGATACGAATAATCATTGGGTATTCCAGAAAGAAGTCGAAGAAGCTGTTTACAATTAATCGCCAGTCGCATGAAATATAATAACTATATAAGTATGACATAGGCATCTTTTCGTTTTTGTATTCAACCAAGCCCAGCAAAAATATTTAGGTATACCTAGATACTCCTGCTAGCCTAGGCTATTTTCTGAATCTGAAATAATCAGTTCTCTAAGATAATTTAATAATCTTAATCTTTGTCGGAAAATTAAGGGCTGATTTAAAAAACTTCCGACTGACTGATTGGTTAACAGTGAGACGTAAAATAATTGGCATCTTGCTGTTTGCAAATAAAATATAACAATTATAACTGCTGAAATATAATGATTACTATCTATTTTATATTATTCCGCATTAGCATCAAATCGAGCAATAGAATAACCAAAATATAAAATAAATATCATAAAAGCAATAAGTCACAATATTGTTAAAAAGGTCGTAAGACGAAATCAAAATAAAGTACGGCATACGCGTGGGCAACGCCAATATTGTTTTAGGCGCCAAAAATAACTAGATCGGATACAGGTAATCTGATTGACTGTCCATATATCGTTTACCTTATATCTGTTTTAGTCCTTTTTGAAATCCGTTACTGTTTTTATTTGTGACAACAATCGCATGTGAATTTAATTGGTATTTTGCTATCTTCTTCAGATAAACTTTGTTCAGACTTTGTTACCAACAGTAAATAATAAATAAATGAATATACCACTTACCACTGTTCATCTCCAGAATTTAATATCAAAGTGGGTAAAGTCTATGTTATGGTAACCAAACGGATTATTAATAACACATATTTATAATTAACTTACATAAATATATATTTTTACATTCAGATCCAGAACAAAAACTTGCGTTTACCGTACAATTATTTGTTTTGTTCAGATATTGAATCCACGACCATGAGCTCAGTAACTATTCACTGACCAATGGACTTGTTCAGACACTATTCGACATAGCCCTCCCTGAGGAGTTATTCTTATAATCACCATGCTTGGCGTGTGGGTTGGGAACCGCGTTGCACGGTTTCTCGCACGTTCTACGCTGATTCCCGTACGCGGCCAGGGTACGTAGTCGTGTCTACGCAGATTGAGTCGCCTCTTAAGATATCCTGATACTTCGGTATAGGGTCGGAGGATGTATACTTTTCTGCCCCGACGTGGATTCATGGATCCAAGCGTGAGACAAAAAACAACAGCAGTGAACACGCCCTTATCTTTCAATCACGAAATAGCCGGTCACCAGTTTAAACCGATCAGTAACAAGTGACAACACTCTTAGTTTACTGATTGCACTTCACAGAATTGTATTACACTAATCCCTCACACCACGCAGCGTGGGTACGGGCACCTCTCACACAAATGCTCTATGAGTACGAAAAACGGTAATACTTTAAGAGTCCATAAAGGTACTAACGGGGGCAAATTCAGGCAAATGCGTCGCGCTGCTCTGTGACTAATCGCACACATCTGTTTCCGTGACAGTTTTTATAAATAAGTATTTCTGTTAAATAAATGTACGTAGATAATGGACGATTAATGTCTTGTGTCTGGCCCGTTGGTACAGTTGTTAGCGTAGGTAACTGCCGACCCGAAGGGTATGGGTTCGAGCCTTTGTGTGGCGAGTACAAGTGTTAGTTCTGTGTATAAGTATATAGTCATATATATATGCATGTTTTTTAGAGATTTGTATACATATGTTAACTATGTACGCATATTGAACAGCTGTCCGGTCATCATCGTAGAGGTTCTGTCTCGTCTAATAAGTGATACCCATTTATGAAGCTGCGCCAAGATAATATTTTAATTAGATCAAAAGAAGCTGAAGCTTTCCTGTACAGGTAAGGTTTCAGATATTTTGCACATAACTTTCTGTGCGGCCAAGCCGCTTTGCGGTGATATTTCATGAACACTTTAATTTTCTATTATTACGAGTTCATTGCAGCACGGTTAGGACGGAAACTACGAAATATACATTTAATTAACTTAATTCAGTTTAATGTCATTAACTCACTTTATTAACAGTAGAATACCCCAATTTAAAGCTTTCCGTTTTTTATTTTATTCTGACTTTTATTGTTATTATGAATGCTGTGTTGTATTGTTGCGGCGAATGAATGATTTTTTTGTTTCATTCAGTCTATTGTTGGACTCGCTCTCAACTCATTTGAATGAGTTTCGTATTATTTATAAATTGACCCTATTGGTCTATTATATACTAATTAACTGTGTTCCTGAAAAGTAGCCTTGAAAATAGTTTATTAATAAAGTACGTTAGTATGCGAAAATAAGTTTTTTGTGCTATTCCGTTGTGTAGGAGAGGTATATTTATTTTTGGCACAAAATTTTATATATCTCGGAGCAGGATCTTTTTCAAGTGCCATACATGCTTCTACTATGGTCTAAGCTTTCATCGCTCTGAGAGATCCCAGTTCAATAGTGGAACGAAAAGTAGATTGATGATGATAGCCATAATATCTAGTCTATATACATCATATCATCATTGCAGAAGTAAGTAAAGTTTTTTATATGTAACACCGCGTAGGTGGTGAAATTAGTCCAATTTTACACATGGCGGGTGTAAGCTTTAGGGTAAATGACGAAACTACGAGTGTATTAATACATTACTCGTCCAAACGTGAACTTCGGGTCTGGAAACTCGTAAATTAACTACTCCTTGCAGTTTGAAACTAAACGCATCTAACTCATCATTTTGGCAATTATTTCGCTCAGCGAGCAGATTTCAAATAAATTTTATAACAGAGTCGAGCTGTTATTATCTGCCATCGCGTCAATAGTTCAGTGGTTGAAATTTTTGTCTCCCATTCCGAAGGTCAGAGGTTCGAATTCAATAATACATACCAGGGTACATGTTACAGGGTATATATTGTATATTATTGAATGTTCAAAACTAGATACCTACCTAACTAAATATTACAAGCTGTAACGGTGAAGAAAAACATTGTTGGGAAATTTACACTTCAGAGAATTATCCATAATGTTTTTGACAGACTTTGCATGACTTAGAATACATTATGTAGATCTCTATGGAGTGGAAATTCTGTCACGGTATTTTCCTTTACCGTTACAACAACTCATGCTGTATCTTAAAAAGCACAATATTGTATACAAAACGGTGCACGCCAGCGTTTGATCCCAGGATCTGTAGACTCCGAAGACGAATTCTAAGTTAGGTACTAAGCTATCACTGTCAATGTAATGTTGTAAATATTCTATATAAACAAAATTCTCTTAGAATACATATTACATGATATTAATTAAGTAATTTTATTAATCGATATCCAAGTTCTATTTTAATTTGTAATATTCATTTGTTTGTATACAATACCAAATGACTATTTACCATATATATTGTGAACTACGCTACGTCAGGTTTAGTAACAGTTAACTGAACCCATAAAAATACAAGGTGACCCAGAAAAAAGTTCCAACAAGAACTTTTTATTCGGAAAACATTGGCCAGTTTTTATCCGGCTTCCAATAACGACTATTTACGAGTGAAAAAACAAACATTCTAAATTTAAATTTACTCTTGTTTTTTTTTCAAGTTAACGAGAAATATTGTGGTGTAACAAAGGACGTGTCACCGTTTAAAGACATTTTTTATTTGTTGTTTTGTTACAGGAATTATTTTAAAATTTCTTTTTATTTTATTGCTCTCTGCCCACTTATCGTAAGGAACCTACACGGTGAACATATGTTATTACTTATTTATTCTGGACTTTTGAGTACTTTTCTTTTGTTTTTTTAAATATTCCGTCTATATTGTATTGGTTTACCTGTATAACTTGTATAATTATGGTAAAGTCATTGTTTTAAATGTACTAAGACACTCAACAGCACCAACTTTCAACGATAGTACAGTTACAATATTTTATATAATACAGTTTTGTCGTACATAATTCGATCAAATCGGAGGCATCCTAAGTCATTAAGCTCGGTCATGAATACTTATATTTGACAAGCTTGTATGACGACTTGGAATAAAGTAGGAAATCAAAATCCCTAATATCTCTCTAACTTTATTGGGATAATAGGTATATGTTTGAATATTGCTTACGTTAAATTCCGAGGAAATACTTAAGAAACTGTGTACATATCACGGAATATCTCACCCCACGCCTCATTATAACAAATTCGAGGCGTGACAAGGGCAGGAATTGATCTGGTTTATCTCGCGTAATCTTTCTGGAATGTCGCGAATGCCGTGGTTACTTCACGAGTGTGGAATTTGAAAACGAATTCCCGTGGGAACCTGGCGTGCCTGTATTATACATATAGATATGTACGTATGGTAGTTTAATATTAAAATTTGTCTATACCAGTGAACAAACTTCAGTATATCTACACATAATATATTTTTGCCAATTTCTTTACGTTGTGAACAGAGAGCACGGTGTGCCACACATCTCTATCCTTACAGATGGATATATAGGCAATAAATTGAGATCGCTTAAATATCGTAATAATTATATAAGAAAATCTGTTTAATAGTAGTATTATTACTGCCACGTTGGTCGAGTGGTTGCAAGCCCGACTGCTGATCGAGAGGACCATCAGTTACATTAACACCCCATCATGGAATATAGGAATACCTTCGGGGACTCCAGACGTGACTTTACGTATTGATATTCATTAAAAAATTACCATTATGGTCTATATTTTCGCTGTAGGTATAGCAGCGGTGTTTTCGTTACCATTTATAAAACTTAAATATGTTTTATCTATCGATAGACTTTGTAATTAGTGAAATTGAATAATCTGACAGATGTTGGCGTGTTGGTAGATCTTTAGCACAGACAAGTTGGTGTCATGTATCTATGTGGACATTTAAGCTGTTGACGAGGTAAAGGCAGAATCATAATAGCCTCAACTTCTTTTCCACCACAGAAAATTAACGATTTCCAATATTCAATTTTCAGTGTCAAATTCTTATGAATCATAAATACGTTAAGTAGTTGGTCGGCTGTATGACTTGAATTTAAATTTGGTCTAACTTCATCACTAAACGCTTGTTAGTCCAGAGCCTTAACTTAGTAGGTAGGTACAGTGTGATGTGCAAGTGACATGCGAAATCCGCGGAATCCGCTTCTCAAGGATATGTGTGTTTTATTTGTAGACGAATAATCCGCCGCAGATCCCTAGCGTCACCACTTGTTTGACTTTTTGACTGTCGTATTGTGATTTCGATATTGTGGCTTGTTGACTTAGTTGCTATAACGATGTTACATACAGTTATAGATGAAAATAGTGCAGAGAGAAAGGATTTTGGGCTACATAGGCATGTCTGTAACGGTACCAAATCCTTCCCTACCAATTCCTTTGGCTGCAGTAATGTGCCACAAACTGACTATACTAAAGTTTAGACACTAATTTGTCCATACTAAATACTGCTTGAGTCGTTACGTTTGATACCGACTACACACTCGACATACAATTCTTACACATACATACAAAATGTACATACAAAAGGTTCGTTTAATATGCAGAGATAACTCTTAATAAAGTACCCTTATTAACATCACACGCAGAACGCGACAACGGATCGCCTAATTATAATTTTATTTAGTGCTCTAAGAAAATTCCCGCCCCAGAGAAAACCCTTATAATAACATTAATAGATTTTATCTTTTCGTTTCACGTTCACAAGGCCGTAACTAAAGTCGGTAGATATAATAATAGTGGACGAATTGATTCGTTTCTTCAAAGGTTAAAAACTCTGACTACTGAGCCACTGGTCGTGGGGTTGGTTTCGACTCAGGACAAAATTTGTGTGACGAGCATAAAAATTTGTTCGCTATCTGCGTGTTAAA
Organism: Parelbella macleannani; assembly: GCA_018245755.1. Lineage (NCBI taxonomy): Eukaryota > Metazoa > Arthropoda > Insecta > Lepidoptera > Hesperiidae > Parelbella > Parelbella macleannani. The sequence continues at coordinate 8,640 of DWEE01000849.1, read as the reverse complement.
AATACATATATATATGTCTATGTCTGGTTACTATAGTACAGGCTTTACCTATATTCGAATCCGATGGACATATATAAGTATGCGTAGTAATTTACGGAACCAGCATACTTAGTAGCTCTCTCGCCATTGCTGCTGAGTATCGGTTTAAAAATGAATAAGGAAGCATGCCGTTAAAAAAACAAGATATTAGGCAATTATAGAAGTCCGTAAATATTTAATTTCAAATAGACTTGGGATTTTGGGCGGCGGCTATTTTGTCTAATTGAGACTAAGTTACAGCAATGGGTGCTGCTATACGGCAGAGGTACGTATAATGGTTTCTAAGGCGTATGAAGCCTGCCAAGGTCTATTTTGTTATCGTGGCAGAGTATGCCTTTAAGCCTGTCATTCTGTAAGGAGACCCTTGTCCAACAGGGAAACGATGAAAAGACTGATGATGTTAACTGCACTAGTTGATCGTAGTTCGACTTTTGAAATTGAAGTTTCATCATCATCATCAGCCTATCTCAGTCCACTGCTGGATATAGACCTCATTGAGGTGTGAAGTTTGCCTTAAGCATTTATCCATTATATCAATTGTGCGATTTAAATACAAAACAGTATTTTGTTTTATCTAACTACACCCTAATCCCGCTGGGAACAACCGCTAAAACAAAAGTCGGCATAATTAACGTCGACTGGATTAGTGTTGTGTAGTAATTATTTAATAAATTCTGTTGTATGGATGAAAACATAAATTAAACTTTTAATATACATAATACAGTAGTTAAATGTAATACAATAGAAGTAATTCGCGGCAAACGTCGGTAAGATGCCCTACAGCTAGAAGGGTTGACGTTATACGTACAGTGGCTTTGAAGCGGTTGGATGTGAACAGCTGAAGATCAAGATTCGTATCCCAGCTATTCGTGACCTATGTTCAGAAGTCGACCGTGAATGGGCTGACGGAGGCGGAGTTCAGCAAGAGTTTGATTCAAAGTAAAACATATCAAAATCAATCCAAAGTAAAATGAATCCAAGTGTTCGACAAGGGTATGGGATTTCTTTATATTTGTAGAACCTGCAAACCCTCATTCAAGGTCGAAATTTTCTTTAAGCCTTCATAGTTTCTTCAAGCTATATGCTTAAAATTCCGTAGAACTCCGCGAGGTTCTCAACCGTTCCCGATAATTTTCAAAGCAAAAAAATGCTTGTATACATTTTTACCTACACTCTCTAAGGGCAGAGAGTATTAAGACAATATCTCTTAATATTGGCTTTATGGTAGCCGGCGGAACGATTCGTAATAGCAGTTTATTAGATACAGAAAAGATTTCCTGATTAACATCCCTAAATTATTTTATCACAAGATATTTACTCCATTTTCGTTCGAATGTTGGTATTTATAAAACAGATTATAAGAAATCACATTCAATACATTAGTATTATTACTTGATCACCACGTCACCTTTAATACGGGTTAGGCAGATAGCAGCAACCTCTGTATCCTTATAGACCGGCGTACTTCTGTTACAATCCTTTTTGTCTTCCTATCCATGCGCCGGTTTCGGAGATTGATATCCGAATAGTAACTGATATGTGACCTATTTTAAAACCATAATATACATATGTACATATTATGTGTATTATGCAATATAATCAACCTTATGACAGTATTGGAAGCTTACTAAGAGAGACTTCTTTTATATATTCGTATATGAGTATAATATTATTCACAGTTTTGTAGGCTTTCTGTAGGTTGATAGTTTACGATCTGTCTTTCGTAGCCCGCTATCTCTCCGCTCGTGGGATGTACTATAAACTTTATATTATCTTGTTGAAAGAGTTTGTTTTTTATCACCGCCTGTGAACTTTTCGATATGGGACATATATGTAGATATATTTTTATCGAATTTGAATATAGTTTTTTAACTACACGGCTGTATTTTCTATAGGGGTAGGCAGAGGCGTGTAGTATACTCACCCGATTCACCCATTATGTTCTAAGTCCCAACATGAAATAGGCAATGAACCTATTATCATGCACCACGCACAAATCCAGGCTTCGAGTTTCTACTGGGAATTCTATTTTGGAAAAAAACGTAACATCGAAAAATTCCGAGTCACTTCTAGAAAATTTCTACTAGGAAATCTAGGTTAGAAAAATTCAATAGTACCCGACACGGGATTCGAACCCAAGACCTCTCGATCAGCAGTCGCGCTTTACAACCACTCAACCGACGGTGCCGTCAAATAAACGATTAAATTTTGAATCCCTTTAAGTTTGACTTTTATTTTGTTCCTTTATTTTATTAGTTGCTCCGTCTTATCTGGTGTGTAGATGGTACATTATATGGTTGTGATGATACTTATCTAATTATTCTCGTAATTATATACTTTTAATGTTAAAGATAACATTGTCAATGTATGCAATACATATACATACATACATATACATATGTATAATCATGTGTATAAACATTTACGAAATACGAGTATTTAGTAGTAAATCGGCTCTGGTGAAATTTTCATTGTTATGTATGATGTTACAAATAAAAGTGAACAATAGAACTTTGCTTATTGGATTTAGCTATGCGTATATATGTAGCTACGTTATAATAAAATTCCATCTTTTCATGCACCGAGGTGAACACAGTGAAACTCCCGAATTTGAAATCAAAGTTGTATTGTGTTCTGGCAAAAACGGCGCGAATATTTTCGTGTTGCGAACAGATTTTGAATTTTAAAAAAGGAATGATCCTGACGGAAATCTAAGCTTAGCTGCATTCGCAAAATATTGTATCATCAAGCGAGACTATTTTCGGGGTAGGCAAAAAGCACGTAATGCCAGATCTCTATATCATTATAAAATTTATCTATAAAATAAATACAAAACATCAAGTTACAATATTAAAATTCACCGACAATATACATATTATATAGATATGAAACGTCCACTGATAAGTTCAATTGAATGTCACTGATATGTAAAAGAAATGCCAAGCTTTTATCATATTTCGGCGATCAAAAAAATGCCAGTCGGATAAACGGTAAGGTCGGAAGGTCAGAGTAAACAGTATTACCTATAACTGAACCCGCTGCCCACACGAATGGGGACTGGTTATACCGAGCATTTTCTATTGAAGTACAAATTCAATTCGGAAAAACATTAACGATTCATACACCTGAGCTTCGGTATTAATATCACAGTTTGTTTTATTTTACAACGTTACCTACATATCTTGAGTATTGTTGTGGCTCTAGTGGAAAACAAAGACACCAGAAATATTTACGTTACATTCAATATCGTTGCATTCATTTTGGGCATAATCGATGCAGTTAAAAGCTAAAGGCTGGGCTCAGTGGTGCGTCTGGGGTGTCGTCTAATGATTTATCTGATGATGACGTGTGTCCGATAATAATGATGACATGGAAAATTATGATTCAAATTTGCAAAATTTTTTTTTATGGGATCAGTCGCATTCGTACCATCAATGGCACGATTATATACGAGTAATATACTTTACTTACTGAAGTTTCCTTGCACGACTCATGTTAGACCAGTAAGTTAGCCTGTCTGTTCAGCTGGAGTATCGATTCGATTCCCAGCTAAGACATATGCCTATATAATTGTGTCTCTGCTGTGTTTAGGCTTAAAATGGTAGTGTGTAAATAGTTTTATCATTGAATAATAGTGTTATAATTAATGATAAAAGTTGTCCAACGATATGAGGATGGATAATGGATAATATGTTATGGAATCTATATATGACTTATTTATGGCTTTTTACGTTCATTTATCCTATCCGGTCCTATCCAATTTAAATTACGATACGAGAAAAAATTATTAGAATTTATGTTCAAATTGGCCATCATAAGCGACATCAAACATATTAGGGTACACGCTAAACCTTATTCGATTACTTGAGGGCACTTTAACTGCGTTACAAGCCAGTGTTGCCATGTCGCTATGCCTTTGACTCAATCTCATGGCTGACTCAACGCTGGTCCGTCCAATATTAATACAATCCGTGCAGAATATTGGCCATAGAATATTATATTGACGATGGAATGTGTCAACCTTAGCCTTTATCGGCTTTCAATTGTATAATAAAAGTGAAATTTGTGTTGAATTTGTGCAAAATTCGGTTACGGGGTTATTTATTTTACTAAAAAATTATGACATAATAACACTTTTGCAATCAAAAGCATTGGCTTCCAATTTTTATATAATACTTGTATTTCCAATAATTTTCTACGGGTCTTAAGTACGTAAGTGGCTTGTGTTTTTGTCGTAAAAATTGATTGTACTGCTCTCTTGTTCTGAGTATAAGCGACAACGGATTCACAATCTCAAATGTAAAGATGGTTTATAATATATGAATAGTTTTATTTCCATAACGAGAATTTGTTATATTGTTATGAAAGTGACAAAATTCAATTTGAAATGATTCCTGCATTCGAAATTTAGCTCAATTATATTTCATATAAAAGATTCTACTTATATTTATTAATGTATTGCTACAGGAAGTAATTAAGTCAGCATTCAGCAAGCTACTTTTCTAATCGTGTATTCGCTGAACGTTGCGTACTACGGCGTAGCTCGCCCGCTACGAATGCTACGCTGCAGCACGTCCACGTTTCTACTTTTGTTACTACTGTTTATTTTTTTAGTATGTCTTTTCATTTCATTAATATTAAAACTTTACATTTGTTTTACTTATTTCTTGCCAGGATAGATGTAGTAAAGATTGTGGATAGACAGTGTTAAATGGAAAAGGCTTTTCGATACTTTTTAAGTTAATAAGTTTGTTCGTTTCGTTCCTTTTTTTATTATTTCCATTGTTGGTACACGAGTCTTTTATAATAATGAACGTTTATAGGTTTATCGGTGACACGTTATCGAAAAATTATATTATACATAATTGTATAATTGTACATAATAATGTAAGTTTATGTGAGTGGATGTAAATGACAAGAAGCATTTTACATAAATATAAACTTCAGATCTTAAAATACATTCCTTTTTTTAGAATAAAGACCTAAATATTTAGATTTTCAAAAATATCAAGTGATGGCCTTTAAATAATAGTTTTTCGTGTATAAACTATGTTTAGTGTCACTTCGACTAACGGTTGTAAAATTTAATAAGGATTTTTATATCAAAGTATCATTCCGGTTGGGGTAAAGAATTTTAATGTTTTATGTTAACTATACTAATCCATTTAATTATTATCACGATCATCATTATATATCAGTTCTAGTTATGTTCTATATATGCCTCTCCCAATGAACGCCATCACTCCCCGTTCTTGGCTTTGCCGCATCCTGCTTCTGCCCGCAGCTTTTCCTCTGATCGTCACCGCACTCAGTCGGAACGCCCCCCAAAAGTAGTGAGATATTGACTCACCTGTCATTAATGATAGATGATGGGGTCGGGAGTGAAATAATAACAAAATGTGATGCAATCTTCTATGATTTGTATATTTTAATTTCATTTGTATATTTAATGGTTATATTCAAAACAACAATTGGTTTTTAGTCTTCAAGAAACTTACATAGTAATGTCATGGAGTTAAGAGACATCTGAAACTAACAGCGAGGAGTAATTGACTGACATGATCAGCTTTTAATTATCACACAAACGTAGATATCTGTGAAATAAACTGACAGTTAATGGGTAGAAATAGGAGTAAAATACATATGTTTATAAATTGGTATTCATGCGCCTAATTAGAAACAAGAAAGGCAAGAGTAATTTGGCATTCAAATAAATTGTAACTGCCCTCCCTTTACCATCTTAACTCCATGATCTTCTTACAATATGATTATTACTATCGATAAAACTACATAAAATTTAACAATAATTTACAAAATTAAACTAGACGCCGTTATAAATTTCAATTCAAACAAACAATTATACCCGCTATAACAGTAAGAAGAAAATAGATGGACAAAAATATTTATTTAGTTCTCCATTTCAACATTATATTCACAGTTTAACTGCAAACTTGAATATTTTAAATATATCAATAAACGTTAATAATGATCTATATGAGCAATTGACGAGGAACAAGGAACAAAAGAGATAGAACATATTTATTTTATTCATTGTTCCTTCATGGACACGACGCGCTGCTGATTTTTGTAAAGCTAAGTACACATTCGTTCATGGCCAAGTAGTAGGGGGCCTTAAAGTATTTAACTTTGCATATTGCAAAACCACAATTTTCTTACAGCGTCTTATTGATTACAGTCACAGAAATAACTAATGTGAACGTTATATTGCCATTGTTGAAAACTATTTCTTACTGTTAGTGTCATTTAGTCCACTTAGTACAAGGTATTGAAGAATAGACTGATAGGCAAATATTTCAGAAACATTTCTTAAATTCAATCAAATTCAATCAACTAATCGTTTCTTAAGTTGTTTTATTTATTATTGATTTGATAATTTGTTAATTAGTCGTTCGTATAATTTGTTTGTCTCGGAAACGAAGTAATGAATGTGAGCAAGAAAAATAAGGTTCCCATTAAATTAACTAAGTCACGACATATAGACAAATGTGTGCTGAGCCTGGCGTACGTGCCCTTGCTCATCATGCGATTCTCTAGACGACTTCTGAAGAGGAGAAACGAATGGGCTGCTTTAATGTCTTAACGATGTACTTTATTTATCCAAGTTGCCTACAAACGTTCGAATTATTATACAGTCGACGTTCTTAATTTAAATAAACATTATCGTAAACTAGAATTGGAACTCGCGTGAAAGCCTGAAACGATCAAATAATATTGAAGTCTGGTAAAACACATTGAGAAGAATAATAAAAACAATGGCAGTCATATTTTAATATGAAAATTGGCTGGGATTTTCACATTAAAATTTGATTATATGTAGTGATAGTAAACATTTCCTAAAATATACCTATATATTTGGATATAAAAAGTACTATAAATTAATATAAAATTAATAAATTAAAAATATTAACTGTTAAAGAAATGAAATGAAATAATAAAAAGGTCAGTCACGCGAATTCCGATCACACAGTCACTAGTAATTTACACTTCGAAATATCCGTCGTTATCGGGGATCGTGTCCACGGACCGTTTGCCGAGACCGAAGCTGAAGCGGTGCAGGTCCCTCTGTCTCTTGCCTAAGCCGAAGTTGAACTTGCTGCTGAGTCGTTTGCCGAGACCGAAGTTGTAGCTACGAGCGCGCTTGCCCAGACCGAAGTTGTAGAGGTAAGGTCGCTTGCCCAGACCGAAATCGTACATACGCGCGCGCTTCTCCTCATTCTCGTCTTCCGCGAAGCGTTTTCCCAGACCGAAGCTGTAGGGGCGAGCGCGCTTTTCTTCATATCCTGTGGATACAAATATTTTTTATTGCATATTGAAGTAATTTCACGAAAACACATTTTACTGGCTCAGCCATACATTCAGATATAGCCTGTTTAGTTAACTATGAAATATATGTATATTTCTGCCCCTAAGTAGCAAGACTTGGCAGACACTTATATGCGTCGATTTTAAATCTTATAATGTGGGTATATTTTTAGGTTGAAACAAGCAATAAATATCACGTGACTTGAACATCCATTTAATAGAGACACTGAGGTCCATTTAGTTGGACTATCGTAAATATTACAACTTTTTATCTAGTTGTGGAAACAAAAAAGATTCTAATTGATTGTTTTTAAGTACCTGGTGTATCATCGTATTGCTCGAACATGTCGGGTTGCGCAACCTGTTCCAGGTCATTGGTGAAATCCTCGTCAGTCTGGTCTTCTTCCACTGAACGCTTGCCAAGGCCGAAGGAGTAGGGGCGCGACCTATGATAAAAAGAAGACATTCATTAAAAATAAAGAGTGAATTGCGTAGATAACAAAAAAATCTTTTCAATCTTAATAATGACCGACATAATATATCGTTGTCCACCTGGTGTTAGAGAATGATGACACGATTGTACAACGTCAATAAAAGGTCGTAAAGATTAATGAAAGAAAATTCAACTAAATATGTAAATTGATTCCTTGATTTAGTCTTTCTCACCTTTTCCCCAGTCCAAAGTTGTACACGGGGAGTCTCTTGTACTCAGACACGTAGCTGTACGCTCTCTTGCCCAATCCAAAGTCGTAATGAGGGGATCTCTTTTCCAAAGGAGCTACATGGTGTTGCAGCTCTTGTGGTTGAGGCTCCTGCATCTGAGGCTGGGTTCCATGAAGATCATTGTCAGTCTCCACCCGCTCTGGTGCGCAGAGCACCATACCAACCAGCAAGAAGATAATAGGAAGAGGTTGATAGAACATTCTGGAATAAAAAGATTTATTATTGCAATCTTTTACCATTACATTTATACGAATTCGCTGGACATGAAGGTCCCACCTACATATTGATAAATATAAACTTATCTGTCAGATTAATAAAATGTCGCTCTAGTAATAAATATCTTACTGCGTCTCATTGAACCTCTTTCGACTATTAACAATTGCCAAATTCCCTATACATTAACAGTAACGCAGATTTACCAACATGTTAGGGTATCTGTAGTTAGTGGTATTTTTGAGACAAATTGTTTTCGAAGAGTTCAAAACGGTAATTATTTAGAGAACATATGTATGTTACTCGTATATAGGAAAAGTCCGGTTCGCAGACCGGATATAG
>DWEE01000848.1:0-15061 GCA_018245755.1 Parelbella macleannani | reverse complement strand
TATGCGATTACGGGTATCCTCCTTACCAATCTTGCACGTTGTACAGCAGCCGCATATCCTGCTGTTTGGCTATTATTTTGGAGCGTAGCCATAGAAGAATAATCACTCATGTTTAAATGGTACTGGACATTCAACCGCGCAATACGGCAGCCATGAATAAGGATCAAAAGATCCAAAAATTATTTCACTGTTATCTCGCAACTAGCGAGAAAGACGCTGACCATAAACTAAAAGAGTGTTTTATTATCGTAGGGGAAGCTTGTCGTAGTTGTCGGTGGAACAGCCGATGAGTCATAAAAGTAAATTTTGCCCAATAGTAATACAGAACCAATTGTTGTGATTGGTCCGTAATCTTTTCAACTAAGGACTTTATAATTTATAATTTAAATATATTAAAACATAACTTTTATTTCAAGGTTTCACAATTAAACTTTCCAACTTCCAATATTGTATATTTTTTAGTAAAAGGAATAAGTATTTCATATTATTACTCTAACATTTCATGACGCGTTAAACACATTTCTTCGATTGTCTATGGTAAGTATACGCAAAGCGTTTTGTTTGTCCTAATTAAACCGCCGTCGTTTTACAGTTTTTAAAATTAAATATTTCAACGTGAATGTAAGTTTCATTATTTATATCTCAAATTTGTTTTTATATTTTCCATTAAGAAATCAATATTAAAATGACAAATTAGAAACATTGTAATTTCTATTGTTAAGTAAATTCGGGTATATGTTAGATTGCAAATAAAATCAAAGTATTTTGTAACAGTAAGTGCATAAGTATTTAACTTTATCAGTAGCTCATATTTTGTTTTATTATTAATTAATTTTAGAAATAGTACATTACAATTGCATACTTGCTATTTGGTGAAACTGAACGCAATTTTTTTTTCTATGTTGTGGGTGCGTGCATTTGTGTTGTCCGGTGTTTGAAGACGCTTGGAATTTGCTTTCAATTTCTTCGTAGGAAAAATGTCGGGTGATACCGATAAAGCAAAAATCAGTGACAATCAGGTATAGTTGTGAAATATATTTTTGGATTAATTTTCTGTATATTAGTGCGCGTCTAGTAAGAACAATATTAGCTGTGAAGTGGTGTTATTTCCGTGTTATATCACTAATGTTTGCCTGCGTCTCAACATGGCTGACAGAACGTTTGCTTCCCGCTAAACGCGGGAACTACGCCATGGAGGGTTGTGATATTAGTTAATAAATTGCAAGTAAAACTGTGAATGCGGCATTGATCGGTTGCTGAAACTGATTTTAATGAACTAATTTTCAGGATTTCCCATATTTCGCACCCCCGCCCCTTTGCATTTCGTTGCAGGGCCTTTGTTAATGTGCACGATATAATATGACATTGATAGGAAATCCGCATGACCTTGATATTTTGTTTCTTGCGAAATTTCTATTATAAAGAATCGTAATGTATTGTTATTCCATTGAAGCGCTGCTTGGCGCGTCCTTTTTACGCTCGGTACAAAGCGGGCGATGTAAATAACAGCTAAAGTACCAATCTCCAGGGCTTTTATTGATGACCTCCTTCGATTTTTTTGCCGACTTTTTGCGTCTGTTAGGATATATTTGCTATGCCTTATTACAATACGTATGAGTGGCGCTGTTTCGAACGCAATGAATCTCATTTTGACCTTAACATTTCGGTAAAAAATGCATTTAGGGTAAAGCTCCTAGTCGTATGTACACAACTGTATACATACGGCACATAGACAATACGGTAGTGGAGTGTTAGCGTCGTATTGAACTATGAATCTTATGGCGTTGTGCACACGGTTGGCTTTCAATTGAAAGCGCGGGTACATTGACGCTAATAGAAGGCGCAGATTTTAACATGGTTGGCAAACTGGTTTATTTTTAAACCGATTAATTTTTCATATTAAATTAGTCATTAGTTTTATTAGAGCGATGAATAAAAAATTTACTTACAATCGTGCTCAGTGTTAATGTATCAGAGAAGTAATCCTAATCACCATATTGTGATATAAGGCACAGATTACAAACTAGATATGCCAATAATTATAAAATGCAATGTATTTGTCGTTATGAGGTTTGAAACAACTAACTTAATATAATAGAACCTTACAAGTAAATTACATTTATTTATAATTGTCATTTAGGTGACAAAGATTGTTAAAATTTCTGTTTGTGTTTGGATAAAGTGCAAATAATTCTGAACTTTACAAATCTGAGTTTGTGCAGACAGTATAAAATTGCACTTATATTTGGTCTTTCACCTCTTAATTTGTACAATATAGATAACAAATTGTAATTAAATGAATAATTTCAGAAATATGTTTCAGTATTTGCATAAAAGAATAGAATGCCGTAGCAGTGTTAACACATTACTTTGTATTAATGTGTAAGAGCATTAAAAAGAATGGATACATGTGGCATACTTATACTTTGATACATAATAAGCAATTAACTTAGTGTCCAAAGAAAGTTTTGTAACATAGGCTTTAAAGAACTTTGCACATTTAACCATATTGAAATGTCATTAATGTATATTTGTGTTCATGTTTAGGATGAAGACAAGAAATCCGGCACAGGTGACGGACAAACAACAGAAGACGAGTCCTCGCAAGATTCTAAGGGTGAGTTGGTGTCAAAGGAGCCCAACGCCAGCAATAGCGCTGATGTAGATCCGCCGGCACCTAACGGTGGAGACAGTTCAGGTCAGCGACAATCTGTGTTCCATGGTCAGCTACATCATCAACTAACCGTGGGGCTAACATACTGTGTTCTCGTGTCCATGTGTGTTAACACAATGTGCATTATTCAAATTGTCACATATAAAAATCTGAATACTCAACAACCATATCATCTTATAACAAAATATCTGTACTTAAAAAGTATTCATCTGATTATCGTAAAAATTTTAAAATAGTTAACAAACTGCATACACTACATATATAAACAATACTTTATATTCACATATTGCAACTTAAATGATACATGTCAGATTTAATGGCAAAATAACCAACAGTAGAAAATTGTTTAATACTTCATCTTTAATGGTAAATGTGGTGTTTATAATGTTATAACCAATTGCTCTATTGATGTGAGTTGGCCACATCTACATCCATGAGATATATATATAAAATTGGTAGACTATTTGCCTGAAAGAGTTAAGTGTTGTTAGAACAATTACTTTCTCATTTTTAACCCTTATCGTATTTTGTATCAATCAAAAGAAACTGAAGTCATAAAATCAACTTTCAGGTTTTATATAGATCCTTTACATTAATATTTAACTTTGCATTTGGTAAATAAAAATTAATGATTCGTCAGATCACTTAATGGGATAGACAGCAAGCACCAATTACCAAATATGTCGTGCTTATTCTACATACAAAATAATAGCATAAATGAATGATACGTCGCTTAAATGTATATGTCTCAGATATATAAATTAGAAGCTTACGTTCTCGTGACCGACTCTCGAATGACCCATTTACACGCTTCTGTGATCACACTTTGATGACCACGACGAAAAGTCGGCGGCGGTAAACGGTGCATTTCGTAAGTTTTTTGTACTGTACCTACTCCCGTCAGACGGACGATAAAAACAACAGTACACTCACAGAGGTTTTCCAAGTGGTGTAACTAAGTCCATACTTCGTAAAATCCTAAAATGTTTTTTTTTTCCACGTAAATCCTACAATTTTGTTTCATTTATAATTTGCCACAGTTGATTCGAAAATAAATGAAATATAATATAAAGCAAACCATTTTAAAAGTAAGCAGGCAGCTTGGTTCAAGTAATATACTCATAATAAATATTATGAAAGAAAAAAATGTAACTGGCCATGCGCACTGGAAGTGTTAATAGACAAGCAAACTTATGTTTGATCTTGAAATGTATAAAAAGTCGAACAAATACGAAATTCATTGAAGCGAGACATCCAGTGTCGCGGGCTCTATGCAAAATTTATGAAAAAAAAAGCGATCATACTTGCGGGGGCCCCACGACGTAAAGACCGTTCACATTAACATATGTGACTAATCGGAAAGCGTTGAGATTAGGCCGCGTATACACTTTATTTATAAGGGCCGCGATATATTGAGCTTAAGTATAACAATAGAACAGTCTTAAATTTGTTATAATAATAATAAATGTTTATTTATTTGTGTTCTATTTCTAAGACTATCTATGTTTCTGGACACGGCAAATCCAAGGTTTTTTTCAAAGAAAAGGTGAGCAGATTTTCCTTAGGCGCGCGTGCTCCATATTAGGACCCCTCTGCGCTTTCTGTCTGGCGGGGACGGCAAATGCTAGCCTGTCATATAATTTAAAAAAGTCTGTCGATGATCATTATTGTATATTGTGTCCCCGGTATTCAAATCTTACTTGTCACTTAGTGACTATCCACAACTCTTACGAATTGTCAACATTATCAGAATCTATGTATAGTTTGAACGTACCGTTTTGTTCACTTAAATTTTTTTTCACACATACTATTACGAAGAACTTTGAACCTGACACTAAACCAAGGTATGCCGCCTTAACTTCCACTGCTATTGCCAGGAAGTAATATAAATATAACCACTCATTCTGGGCTGGTGGTAGGCGCGACGTCCTGCAGAGAGGATTTTACTTCCGGTTGCGGTCACGTGCATCGTCCATTGACGCTAATTTGTTTTTTGCCGTCTTACGTGTGAACGCGTTCGCATTCATCCTTCGTGTTCACTAACATTCTGTGTTCATCACGTCACCAATGTTTATTTTCACTTTTAGTGCTATTTAAAGTTTAATCTTTACTTTATATTACACATGTACTACCAACATTTAAATGGACAATTATTATCCTTACTTGATTCATGTTATTCTAACCCATTATTACTTTCATCTTGATTTATATACGTGTCAACCCTTTTAAAATTTCGAAACTATGTAATAAGAGCTAATAACTACATTTCCAATATCGTAATGTGATTAGATTCTTATGAAACTGTCATAGAGCTGTATTAAAATTTAAGTTTTAAGTTAATTAATTCTTAAGTTGAATCGTACATCTTTATTAATTTAATACGTGTTTAAGAAGAGTGATGCATGCAGAGGAAGCACGTCAGGCCGGTGATAGAGAGATGTGACATTCAATGTTCTCTGCCTATCACATAAGGGTCCTTGCCTGACATTATAATAATAATATCGTAACAAATTACTGGATTAAAGAACATGTTTCTCTTCATCTCAGTGTCACTGTAATTTAATCGTTCGTTGTGATTACTTATTACGCCGTTAAGTGAAACCGCGAAGCCTCACTTAGTATGTCGGAAGAACACATGATTACATCTCTCTCAATTTTTTTCACTTGCACTTGGAACATAAATAACTCTTATTTCTAGTAGACCTGATGTTTCTGAGTCTGAACGGCAAATTATGTTAGGACTTACTGGAAATTGTTTTTGTTAAGTATTTAAGAAATATTATGGACACAAATTGTTTGATTCGCTTGCATTAATTTCGTAGTTTTTAAGGAATGCATCAAATTAAGCAACGTCACTTTACGTCTATTGGGATAGGCAGAGGAGTGTAGTACACTCCCACGTTTCATTATGGAATAAGCGGTGAGCCTATTACTACACACCGGGCACACATCCAGACATCGAGCCACTACAAGAAATGACTAGAAAATCCAATAAACTAAGTTAAGCAGTTATAGTAGGTATTGCATCGCTGACTAAACATATTAACTCTTTAATATCAATATTAACTGACTATGGTGCGTCTATTGAGCCAGTCTTGTGTTGCGCGTTTCGAATGGTGAAAGGGACCATGAGACACGATCACCTCACTCGTTGTAAACGTTGCGTATAATTCTAAAATATTTACATCGGCGCACAGAGGTGAGGTGTACGTGGAAAGTTGAGATTTATTACCCACGAGTTGTTTGTTATACCAGTATTATTGTGGTGTAAGGCTCTAACCTCACCCCCGATACCATGGAACGTATGGTATGAGAAACATGGGAGTACGACACTGTGCTTATCCCTTCGGAGATTACAGGCGTGATGTTATGCTGTGATTGGCTAGCATTTTAGTCTGAGTTGGAAGGTCTTAGCGGGCATCATGTGTCGATACACTTGTCTATTGGTGTGTTCGATTCTATTAATAATGAAAGGGGAGAAAATGTATGATACATAGGGAAATATATTGAGCGTCATTCGGACCTATAGAGTTGTCCTCAATTGAGATTGCATTCGTTTAGAAGAAGAAGAATTAGAAGTGGATACCCGTTTTAATGTCCCGCATTGTTGTCCAATGTATGTTGAACTGTTATCGCTTTTAAAAGAAAAGGGGGTATCGTAGCTGTAAATTTCTTTAAAATATTCATTTAACCTGTTTTTAATGCATTATATTTTATGTTCTTATTTAATAATTTCAAAAATAATGTCGACGAGTAAATCAAAGTTAACTTTGGACGGATCTATACCAAACTAATTGGTCCTTTTGTTTGTAATGGGGTACGTTTTGTTTTAATCTATTGGGTTTTAGGATTGTTTGAAGTCGTAATTACCATTGATCTATACAATGTATCCTATAAACAAGTCACTGGCCGGAATATTTTGAATATTTAGGTTAAATTATCATAAAAAAGACTATATTTTACAAAAATATTACCGAGCATGAAATTTTTGAAATGTCTGATATTTGACTTCGTTTTTAATCGTTGCTAGGTACTTCCTCCACGCGTAACTTCTATTATCTCATGTTTATCGCATGTAGTCGATGTTGTGTGAGAATTATCAGCTATCTTAGTTTTTCGAGACTCGTGCAAGCTGCCGATTTATATTTATACAATATGCACTTTACATGAATTGATAACATTTAGTTATCGGTTCATTGTGGAAGGCGTTAATGAATTAATTAAATAATTTAAATTTACTGCCTCGTTGGTCGAACGGTTGCAAGCGCGACTGCCGATCGGGACGTCCTGGGTTCAAATTCAGCGTCGGGTGCTATTAGATTTTTATAATTTAGAATTTCTAGTTGTGACTTGGAGTCTGGAATTGTGCCCGGTGTATGACAATAGGCTCACCACCTATTCCAAGGGGCTTAAACAAAACTAGTGAAACGTGGGGGTGTACTACAACCCTCTGCCTACCCCTTCAGAGATTACAGGCGTGATGTTACGTTTACGGTTAAATAACTCCAATTTTTTCTGTTTTATCATACGTATGTTATCTTGTGTTATTGGTGAATATATCGATTAAAGGTATAATGTCCATATGTAATTCAATACTATATGTCGGAATACATACTTTTTTATTGTCGGAATAGATACGTGATACACACTTTTTTAATTTGCAATAAGGGAACCTTTTCGTCAATTTACATTTAACAATTGGATTTTAATTATGTGAAGTAACACGAACCATTAAATGTGTTATATATTTCGTTACAAGAAGCAAAATAATAAGGCGATAGTCACACTAGTGTAAAACAAAGAGCGTTCTCGAATGGTCTCAACAGGTAACGTGAAGCGTACCCCGGGTCGTATCTATTACCATAGTTTGAGCATGCCTTTACGATAAGACATTTAACGAAGCATTAAAACCGGTCCGGACGGAACCGGATCGTTTAAGGGTTCATTTCTTAGGTGCTTAGAGATGGGTATAGACAATCGATGTATTTCCTCTTAAATGTTTGAATATTCTCTATATTCATTATAATCAATATCAATTATCAAATGTTGCATACAGGGGATATAGTATTCGACAACGATTCGAAGACGAATTAGATAACCAACAATTACATGTAATTTGGAAAGAAACGCAGCAAATTATTGTTCTTTATTTATAACAATTATAATAATATAAATAGTCAAATATATCGACTTTACATCTTGCTAGAGTAATGCGGACAACGTTTTCAAAAATCGATTTCCAGTAAACTATCGTCATCATTTTATCTCTTTGATCATTTTGACAGTTTAATTTGTGGATGAGGGTCTCAAAATAAGAAACTTGACAGTAGGTTATCATCTAACTCAAATACAAATTTTCAAATGACTCACACCTGAGATAGTGTAATGACGTACAATTTTTTCTTGAAGTTTCTATTCAACATTGTACGGAGTTATAATCGAACTTCTTCATCCATTACGAAGTAAAATTAACCGTTTAAAAACGAGACATCGTATTATGTCCATCGGAATAATATCGATGTGTTCAATCGAGTTTTTCTTTCTGCTTCTCCCATCCCTCGCTCGTTGGTTTTCGCGGGTTGTATCATCGCTTCCTGCGCTAATGATGCGTAAGTGCTGTGTTAATTTTACTGTGTGTTCAGGATTGAGCCGAGATCTCCGTTAGTGTAAATGTAGCTGTCAATCGATTTGTACGATGTATATAAAAATAATCGGAAATCAATGTGTTCCATAATAGTGTTGTTACTTTAGCTCCTTATTGTTTCTGTAAAGGTTTTTAAAGTGTCTTGAAATGTTAAATTCTTTATGGATTTCTGATTTTATATGAATTCATTTTTACAAGATTGTGTATCTGTTGTCAAGCTAATGTCTTTTTTAGTATCGAATAAGTTACGAAGAAATAACATTAAAATTGCAATAGCTGTGTCCTTCAGATTTGTAAAAGTGGGTAACAAAATTCCTTTTAGTATAATTAAAAAGTCATTATATACTATTAGATCCCTTACGGGGTAGGCTCATTAATAGATAGTAATACTGGCTGAGGAAGGAGTCGGAATTCTTCGAAATCCTACACGTACGAGTATAAGAAGAGGGTGGTGAATGTTCAAGAAATTTGTCAAGTCTGTAAGGATGGAGAGGTTTTGGAACTCGGTAGGTACTCTGTGCCTATCATTAAATTTTCTGTAAAACAACAATTGCGATACCACAGTTCAAAAGCAGGTAATAAAAATTGTCAGTTAACTACTCCATGAGCAATCTAAACTGGCGTGTTGGTATAAAAATAATAAAATTTATATCCGTAATCCTCCGTGTATATCATCTCGAGTTGACCTCCACAAGAATCGCTCGCTTAACATAGATATTGATCTGTTCCGAGGGACGTCAACAGCACGCATATTTTTGTATCGCTCGGATCTTTAACTGTTTCTGTATAGATACTGCACTGTAAGAAATATTCTTTATCGGGCAACATTACCTTGCGTTCATTACGCGGTTCATCAACCGGAACTTGGCCAGCGTGGCAGAGAACGCCGTTACATTCTGAGCGGTGTCCAGCAGTGGGACGATAAAAGTGTTGATGAAGATGTGATGATCATTTGCAATCAATTCATTATTTATAGCTGGTGTGTGTAGATTTTAAAACCTTGGGCGCTGTACAAACTGAATAATTTGAGGCAAATTTATCATAACGATGCAATAGGGACATGGCAACATATCATTTCGTTGAAGACCTTGTGAAATGTTAATGAGTTAATAGGCACTCCCGTTGCATATCTGTTTGTTTGTTCCCTGTCGCTAAGTAACAGCTTTCCCTCGCAGAATGGAGACGTTGTCTTATAAAGGAGTAAGAAAGGGTATACAATATACGTGGCTTAAACGACAGTAACGGAAAATTCAATTACAATGTTCATATTGATGATAACGGGCTGCCATCGGTTCCGGGTTCGATTCCCGGGCTGGCTAAAGTATTATTGCCTTTTTCTAACTTGAAAATCCCGCTGTCCGGTGTATGTTAATGAACGCAACTCCTATTACATAACTGGTGTAAAGTGAGGGTATTCTACAATCGTCTGCCTACTGACTGATTCTACAAATACAGGCGTGATGATATGTAAGTAAATCTCTAACTAAGGAACCCTAAGGAAAACTCCCTATGGAACCTGGCTTGACTATATATAATAATAATATATACAATAATAATAAGTAACGATCAGTTGCTGAAGTCTGCTGAAAACCATAACCTACGTTAATATTATATCTGTCTCCTTACAATGATAATGTGCATATATATGACAAAGTAGTATCTTAATACGATTGTATTAATACATAATGTTAAACACCTAAGTCCTAAACTGCGGCGTTTAAGATACCTAACATTTGTTCAGTGATTTTAGTTGTTATTTGAGTGTTTCCGACATGCTTTAAGTACATTTGTTAAAATGAAGTGAAAGCATAACGCAAGCTCTAAAACAAATATAAGTAGGTATTAAAAAGTCTAAAGTTTGATCGATACTACTGAAGGAATTTTGTACATTGGCGCTGCTTATCGCTTAAAGAGATGTCTTCCAGGAGCGCCAGGAATGGAAAATTAACACTCAGAAATCAATTTTAGTGTGTATTAAAAAGAGTATTATTGCACAGAGGTGTCGAAAAACAGGCAAAACGGTCTGTTGTGCATCGATTTCAAGTTTTCATTCTCCATTTTGTGTAATAAAACCGTCCCTTCAGAACGAATCTAATATTTCCTTTGTCCGGCCGCGTCATTCAATCAGTGCGTCTCTCGCACGAATATGAAATATTCACGTTTGACGAATGCATAACTAGCTATCCATCTATCTATCTATCATCTATCTAGTGGTAGATGTACCGCGCACCGCGAACGTTGTCGTGCAGACTGACAAGCTACGCGGTGGTATCGATTGAAATTACTACAGAACTAACGGCAACTAGAGCAGGAAACATTCTAGACGAGTGTAAGCGCGTGCGTAAGCCAATTGCTGTTAGTTGATTCGAACGTGTAAATTACATTTTGATATGACGCAGAATGATTTCTTTCTAGTAAATTCTTGAAAATGTTTGTAGTAATGGATAAAAACTAAAAAGAAAACAGTGGTTTTCTTAGTACATGTACTGTGTTTAAGTAGTTTTGCGACCCTTATTCTCTTTAAAGATTTAAATCTAATTATTAAGTTAAGTATTATGATTCTGTTTGATTGACATGTCTATTCGATACCAAGTTCTGTGGATGTTACGAATACGATTGTGATAAGGGCTCAAATTATACTGGACTCTTTGGAGCGCCGTCTCAAAGCGCGTCAAGTGTAGTTTGAGCTTCAGTTACACGCGTCTCCTTGCTATGTATAGCTCGTCAATATTGGTCATGCGCACTATTATGCATGTCGTCGCCGTCGTACTCTGTTTTCTCGAGTGAATCTGTTATAGCCAGATAATGTAATCACTCGTTCATATCAGAAATACAGTGGATTTCGCCACAGATGTATTATTATGCACACTTTGTCCGATATACGTGGACTTTTATTGTCCAAACTAGATCCGTTATCGTCGTATGTACATCCGGACCCGTTTGACGCTTCCGAGATTAAACAAGGACTCTGCGCATGCTGAATCAGACATGGCACGGGCGTTTTCTAGAACGATTCCTTGTAATGTTTGGCTTATTTTTTTTATGTGTTATTATTGTATTAACAAATTCATGTTACATTTTACATGAAACTTTCTTACATATGTATCAAAATGTTCACAGAGCAAAAATAAACAGATGTCTTATAACGCCTAAATATATTATATTGTATTATTATTAACAATACCTATATTCGATGCACTTAAAGATACGTTTAAAAATTTCATGACTTGATTATACACTAGAGCGAGTTGTACAATTGTATTTCCGAGCGAGATAGGATTATTATATAGACTTTATTACAGTTCAGTTTTCACTTCTAATGTAATGTATAAAAATGCTGTTTCAATTTTTTACTAATGAAGTATTTTTTTACAGGTGACACAAAATCAACAACGGCCAACGGTAAAGATGACGACGACGTCGGAGGAGACGAGGCTAAAGATGACAAAAGGGACGCCAAATCCGATAGTGACTTTAAAAAGGTACCTGTACAAATTGCCCATTTTGAGGTTTCTGCTTATGGCATATAATATGGTGAGCTTAGCACCAATTACTTAGTTAGTTAAGTAACATTATGAAATTTTATCGGTCACTCTTCTACTATATTATCTAGAGAAAAGCTGGATCCAGTTGGATTTAAAAGGCCATACAAAATTAAAAAGGCCAGTACCGGGTTAATTAAGAGAAATCTATAACATAGCAGTGGTCTTATGAAGGCTGATATATGAATGGATGTATGCTTGCAAGGTGGTTTGTCGTCATCATCAACAAGCTTTATTATCATTCCACTGTTGAATACAGGTCGTTTCACTTTGTTGAAATAAATATGTAGTTCAAAATGTAGATCCTTAAATCAAATGACACGTTCCAAAGTTAGCCAGCAATACACTGAGCTAGAGCATAGTCAGTATGGATGTAGGGGGTCTCATTTTAAATCATAACTTGACTTATAACGAACTTTATTAACATTGATTAAAAAACGTAATATGTACTATATCGTACTGTGTTTTTTCGGTGTTCAGGAAGAAAATGGGGAGAACCATGAAGAAAATGACAAGGAAGGTGTAAAGGAGAACGACAAGGGGCCGAAGAAGGCTGCGGCTGCAAAGAAGAAACCCAAGAAAGAGGTGGGTTTAGTCAATGTAGTTTGAGTTTAAATACAGCTATAAAGTTTGTCATGTTACATTGTTACATACATGAAGAGAATAGTTTTAGTTCTGTTGAAGCTGAAAGTGTTACTTGTCACACTTGATGTACATCTTGACAGAGTCACTGCAACATTACTGTTTATTTTAATATTTAATACACTCTAATAAGTATTTCCATATTATGTCAAATATTTTAAGTTCTTTATTATAAATCATTAGTACTGTTGGACAGTTAGTACTGTTTATGAAGGAGCATTTAGAAATTGTGGGTAAGAGTCTAAGAATGTGAAGGATATTAAAACTTCCGCATAATACATTCAAAATTTTATGAGAATCTTATAATTGAATTTATTATTTATTTTCAGGACACCGAAGAAGAGGACGAGGAAGATGAAGAGGAGGAGGAGGAGGAGGATGAAGAAGGAGATGAGGAGGGTGATGAGGAAGATGACAAGGATGACAAAAAGTCCAAGGCAAAGTGAGTAATGTTATTAATTTGAATAGCACTTATCAAATCACAAAATTCGATTGCAAATAAATATTTATTAGTCACAATCTGAAGTAATTGACATGATGAAACTAGTACATTTATGATTAGATTAGTACTTGTAGTAGAGATATTGATTGGTGTAATTAAATTTGAATCATCAAATTAATGTATTCAGAGTCACAGTTTTCAAAATTAGAACATGATCAATCTATTCTAGAACTGCTATAGGAATAACCATATGATGAAATTTTCAAGTGACAGTTAAGGCTGTCAATAGCATTTTTTTTATTAATTGGGACTACTATATTTTTATTCATTTCGCTTAAAACTGTCGACGATTTTTTGTGTATTGTACATAACACCCAATAAATTGGTTTTAGGGCAAAGAAACCTATAAAGAAGCCGAAGACTGGTGATGACGAAGGCGATGAGGAGGAGGCCGATGACGAGGAGGGCGAAGAGGAAGAGGAGGAGGAAGAAGAAGAGGAGGAGGAGGCGCCGAAACCAAAACCCAAGAAAGAGGTATCCTGGAGCTTTGGTGATTTTAATTCACATTGTTTCTACTGGATTCATGCCATTTGTCACCTTGTTGAACATTTTATCCAGGGTTGGATAGTTGAATTACAAATATTAAGCTTCAAATTTTCTGTAGTGGAAATTGATTGTAGGAACACTGAAGAGGTCATAATCAACCTTTAAAAGTTTTCTTAAATGACAGCTTATTAATCTTACATCTATTTATTTCCCAAAAGCCAACAGAACCGCCAGTGCCTCTGCCGGCCGGAAAGGGCATCCCGCTGGGCCACATTAGCAATGTTGAAGTGTCGTTATCCCGTTTTAAGACACAAGACCAGAAGATATTACATCAATACTTGTATGGGGTAAGTATCTGGCTTATTAGATTAATTATCCATTATTTTTTGTTTTGAACTGACTTAATTGCTATGTTTTCATTTGTTTGCTTCCAACACACTTTAATGACGAGTTTCGAAATTGTAATATATAAGCAAATCCTCCTCATATTTTCTAATAAGCATCCATATCATGGCTATGATCATAAGTGTGCAGATGTGATTTGCTTTTGTGCCTTGAGTATTTATTTTGTAGGAATATAATATATTATTTTGAAAGAGTAAGGTTAGTTATATATTTAAACATTACATAAAAAGCACTTGGTACTTATACTGCAGGAATAAAAATATTACAATAGCAAATTATTACAACATATTGGAAAATAATTGTTTTTTTTTTGTATAGCAACTGTGCCTAGACCGGAATGTGAAACGCAACATCAAGAAGTTCAAGGGCTACGAGTGGGCCATTGGCTCCTCTGAATACAAGGCTAAACTGGAAGAGACCTCCAAAATGGAGCCCAAGCAGCTGCGTACCATGTGTGAGATGCTCGATTTAGATAAAAAAGGTAAGTTGTTTTGTACAGGTATATTGTATTTTTTCAAATTGTGTAACTTTCATTAAATGTCACTTCATATTTGTCTTCATGGTCGGTATCAATAAGGGCGTTAAAATTGTAGGACAATTTAAAAAATGCTTTTGACAGGTTTAATTAACGTTATTTTCATAATATCTATTTAATTCTAATTTGTATTGAAGATAAACTGCTCCGAAAGTTTACGATCAGGATTGTCTATTCCAAGACTAGTTAGGTATTATTATTAAATATTGCCACAGCAACCAAGTATTGGGATCAAATAAATATGGTAATTAGTCAAGTTACAGTGTAACGAGAAGATATAAAAGTGAAACAATTGTCAAAGGTACTTATTTTTTTTATACATCGTAACTTTGATTTATGAACTGTAAACCAATAAACTATTTAGTTCATGTATATAGTGCTCACTTTGAGAAAGGACTTATTTTAAAAGATGCTTAAGCACACCTATGCAGTTTCTTTCGCCGCTTCTTCTCCATAGCGAGGTATCCTCCGAAGCGGTGGTAGTTTCATTTTGACGTACAAAAAGTGTTCTATTGAATCAATTTTGAATAAATGACATTTGAATTTGAATTTGACTTAACAGTTTCAAATAGAATTTTTGTACCAGTGCATGTTTACGAGATCGTCATAAAATATATTGTCCACTTTAACA
>DWEE01000847.1:0-15067 GCA_018245755.1 Parelbella macleannani | reverse complement strand
GGAGTTCCGACGTGTGCCTTGCCTTTCGACATGGGCTTGTTATGTGTCTAGACGAGGCGCGACGATACCGACCGCAGAATAGGTTCTGTGAGGAACGTCACGATTGGCCATTCTCATTTTGGGACGTAGGATCAAAATTGTCGAGCGAGGCGCTCGCCGAGGGCTGTTTTTCTAGCACCGGAGTTAGGGACGCGTCGGACGCGAACAACCGTCGAAGTGCATTTCTCTTTTCTTTCCATATTGCGGCGTGTTTGACGATTCAGTGGCATGCGCTCGGCCGCGAGGAGCAAGCCAAGTATTACGAGTTGGCGCGACGGGAGCGCCAGCTGCACATGCAGCTCTATCCCGATTGGTCGTCTAGGGCTAATACGCAAAGGGGCAAGAAGAGGAAACGAAAACAGGAGACAACCGATGGAGGTACTGCCTTTCTCTCCCTCCGTCGCCGCTGCGCCCTCTCTCCCGCTCCCGCGCCCGAGGTAACCCCGTCACCGTGACGCGACTGAGCATTACAAAAATCTACAACTCGGTCATATTCCCACATTCCCCACACATGTTCGGCACCGACCGACGTCTTAGCTCATTTCCATCACGCGTCGTTCAGTCTCATTAAAAAAATGAGGTCAATTAATGAAGGATTAGCCGTTCGCCGAGACGTCGGTCGTCCGCTCCCCCTCCCCTCCCCCTCCCGCCCGCGCCGACTCCCATCCCGCGAGAGTTCAATTATTTTGAACTCCGCTTCGAAACAGCCGAACGATGTAGAAATATTACCGAATGTCTATGGTTGAAGGGGTACAGGTTGTAGACATATATCAGCATTTTTATTTAATATTTATCGCATTTATTTATTTTTTGTTTTTACAATGCTATATAATGAGGATACCCTAATGTAAGTGGCACTCCTTCGAAGGTTGTCCCGGTTTTTGGCTTCCCGTTCTGATCCGAAGTGCTGCCTGCGAGTCCGGGGAGCGTGCATGTATTCACCAGTCAAATGTTTGAACACTTGAGTAATTGCTTTGCAGGGAGCGTAGATACTCGTGAACTGTTCACGGCTGGGACAGCCTTCTCGAGATGTAGCAAGTATGCGAACGACTAGTGTGAGATACCGAGTGCATGAAGAAACAAAACACTGTCCGGACAAAGCGCCAAGACGAGATGTGGAGGCAGTGAACCCTTAGACGGGAGGTCGCCGATAGCAGCCGACTAGACGCACATAATTCTGAATACGAGCCGCCGATGCTTCTGTATCTGCGGTGTTCATTTATAACGTTACTGGCCAAAGAACATTGTTTATTTTGATTCCGGAGAACCTATTCTGCTTCAATTTGCTTATCAGCGTCATGTTTATTTGTGATTGTTTTTATTTTTCGATAGCAATAGCGTAGTTAGTGTTTATTTTGGAAGTTTGTATGCGAGTAGTGTGCTATTTTTAAACCAATGTTTTTTCCGTTCTTCCGTTCGTCTCCCCGGTCCCACCTTGCATGCCACTAACACGGTTGGAGGTTTGGTGCATGAAGCTTGTTCGTAGTACTTAGTATTAGCGGAGTTATTTTAAGACGCTTCACATATATTATTATGATTTTCCGGTAAATTTATTTCTGCTACCACAGTAACGTATTCAACAACCGCTGGTTTCAGCTGCTTAATGAACAACAGATAAAGTAAACAGTCGACGTCATATTTTATCAGATCTGTCACTTTGCGATCATTAATGAGATTAATTTGCTCACGGATTTGTTTATTTTGCAATAAAAGCGCGTTTAACGATTCATAATGCAGTCCGATAGATTTTTGCGCCGTAGGATGGTATCGAAATGAGTAATAATGAATTCTAACAAATGTGTATGTGTGACATTTGCAGGGAATAATCTGAAGAAATGTCGAGCGAGGTACGGTTTGGACCAACAGAATCAATGGTGTAAACCATGCAGGTGGGCATTGACACGCTTCTATAAAGATTTTATTTTTTACTTTCGGTTATGAACAGATTTTCATTTCAATTTACAAGCGCAATGGCCAAAAGCGTTCACCGATGCTCTTGGTCACTGTCATTGCAAAGTCATATTGTTTCTATGTGGAAAGACTTGGCTTATATTTTACATTTTATTTTACGGCAAGTCCGAAAGAGCCTGGTCGTAACATACCTTTATTTTCACAATAGACACTATTCACACAGAGTTATGTTAAAAATAAGCCGTAGAAGTTGTGTATTTTTTTCTTTTTTTGTTTTTGGATATAAATTGATTTGTTCTCATTTAAATAGTTCGACTATTGAAAGTACCTGTTACGCCGTGCTCTTTGTATAGAGTCTAGTCAATGAGGGCATAGTGTGCAAAGCGAAGCAGGAAACAATTCAGAAAATGTGTCTTTTCACAAAGAAATAAGAGATGCGATTGTAGAGTGACACGAAATAGATTTTTTTGAAAGTAGACCGAGTGTGGAACAGTAGCGGTGTAGGACTAGAGAGATAGCGACGTTAGATGATCACAGAGGGGGCAATCATCTGTCGAAGAAAGCTTTCAAAAAAATCTTGACACATTTTCTGAATTATGCTCGCTTTTTACTTTGGAACCTTTTATGATAGAGAGTTAATATACGGATAAATGTGAAGATGTAATTGTACTCACTGAAGTGTTTTCTCCACTCATGATTGCCGCTTCTCACGGATCGATGCTGGATGTCGCTGGCACTATTGGTGATGTTGTTGTCCGATGGCTCTATCGTATTCGAACTATCGCCGATCGCCGCTTGACTCTACATTTATTTATTTTTGTCCTGCTTCATATCATTCATCCACCCTTATTCACTTTCTATCTTGCTTTACTGTATACCATAAAATTCTTCTCCATTTTATCTTATTTCATTTAATTCTTTAATTGATTATATGTTTTGTTTAATATATCTAAAACATTTTATGATTTTTCTCATATTCCAATTTCATTGTCATATTCCATTCATCATTCCATTCATTCCAATTTCATTACCTTTCCTCGTAACATATGTTCGTTTTCACATACGATTTACGCTTCATATATTTTTATATCGATGTTATATATTAATTTTATTCCATCAATCCTGGTAACCATTTATTCATCCACGTCATTTGCACGGTCCTTTTCTGATCCTCATTACCCGAAAATCCTTGCCATCGCGCCCTACATACACCACCATTAGCCCCGAGTCAAGTAGCGTGATGGTGTCGGGAGGGCTAGGGCTGCTCCGACCAGAGCCGGCGACTCCGCTGCCGGCCGCCAGCCTGGTCGGGAGCCCGCCCCAAGAGCCCACGTATGTGAACCTCTAGTGTCGGCCTGCCGCCGCCGGACTACCAACGGTCAGTTCAACCAACCTGGTTTCGTAGGAATCATCGAGGTCACGAGATGTTGGCATTGTACAGTTTTGGCTTGAGCATGACGTTTTTTTGCAAATTAATTTAATGTTGTGATATTTTGTCATTAATGTTAGTTGTCATCCAGGTTAGTAGACCTATCTTTGACAATGTCCCGTTTTAACTTTATTTTCTTATCGATTCTCTGAGCATTTTTTTACCTGTTAAATTTGTTTACACCTAATTTACCATAGCAATATTGCCATATTATTTTCTATGTTAATAATATACAAAATTCTATAAATTTCCATAGTAATGCGATGCCAATTTCTTCATCGTCGGCAAGCTTTAAGTTATCTTTTTCATCCCTGATTTTTATTATATTCTTAAAACTGTCCTGATTTGTCCGATATTTTCGAGCTTTAGTTGCCGATATGTTTTTATTGCCTCCCATTGCCTTAATATCGTGTAGCGTCGTTGTTTCAGTATTGTTCAGTAGTTTTTTTTATTTTGCTTCTAGCCCGTTTAAATATTTTAGTGAATTCTTCAATTCCTGAACGGAATTTAACAGTCTTTTTAGCATGAGTGTTGATTTCATTGACTTTTTTGTCTGTTTTTGTTTTCAAATTTTCTTTTAACAATTTCCTGGCATGTTTTTATTTTAACATCTTTGATGATCGTGTTAGTTGTTCTTTGTTGTTGTTTTTTGTTTTACTTATTATTGTTTTATTGTAAGGATTTCAGGGTTGTTTTGGCTTACTTGAAAGTTTAAGTTGTACGAGATTTCTTTTAGCTTACCAAAAAGAAACTTAGACGAAACTATCCTGAAGTTTTCGTTCATCGTTGTAATCAACTAATGCTTAAATTACTGCTATGTCGTAAGACTTTATTTCCATAACTGTTTTCGTTTTTTATTTGTCTAGCATAAGTCTCTTAAGCATATATGTATGTAGTTTATCGCACGCAATATTTTTAGTGTTGATATCTGAAATTTGAGCCTTTAGTAAATACACAGTTCTTGACACGTTTACAATATATGTGCACATACCATGAATAAAAATGAAATTTACTGGGTATTTCAATTAAGAAAGGAAAATTGGTCAAGAGAAACATTTTTTTGCAAGTCGAGATTTCGTTGTATATTCCAAAGGTCCAAATTTCAGTAGTATTGAAGCTACTCGACTTCCTGACGTTCGGACGTTTTCAGGCGGAAGAAGAAGTGCGTTCGCTACATGGAAGCCCTAGCGGCGGCGTCCGGCAGCCTGCCGGCCAGCGAGACGGCGCAGTCGCCCTGCTCCGACGAGAACGTTAAGCTGGAGGAGCTGTCGGACGCGTCCAGCGACGAGGCCGACACGCCGCTCACCTCCGCCTCCAGCCCCGGCGGGCTCAGCGCGCTCTCCTCGCTCGCCTCGCCCGCCTCCGACCCGCCGCCGCGCAACCCCGTCGGCACCAACCCCCGCGACGCCAACAACCCCCTCTCCGTCAATCAGCTGACGTCGCAGTCGTGGCCGCGCACGGCCGCGAGGCGCCACGAGGTCATATTCGTGTCGTAGTGACGGCCGCCCGCTGGCCGCGGCCGGCTCGGTCCTACTCTCCGTTGCGATTCTAGCCCGAGCTCCCGAACTCACCGGGGTAGAATTCTGACGGAGCGTAACCCCGTACGAAGTGATCGTCGATTGACACCAGTGACATCTTTGTGCTTTAGTGATCCGCCGGTCCGGAGTCGAGGCGTGTCGCGCGACGGAACTCAACGTGCCGATGACTGTTCGTTCGTGTGTCGACTTCGGCGAATCCTCAGCGGTTATTATCGGGTGCTAAAAACACGGGTTTCTCGGTTGATATCCGGGCGCACCGGCACCCCGGCCGCCCCCCGCCGGGTGTGCGGTGCGCCCGCCTACCCGCCTGTACTGTGAGAGATAACATTGTACATTGTCTAAACGTAATTTATTGTAGTGAACACGTTAACTTTAATACCGTTTGTACCTTTAAGTCCCGACACGATACAGTCAGCGTTGTTTATGATCTCAAAAGAAAGAAAAAAAAACGTGAGCCGCATTCGAGTCATTTACTGAGAGTTTTAAGCCCATAATTGTATCGCCCGATTACTACGTATTAATGTTAATAAATTTTTCTATGTAACTAGTCACAGTTCCCTCGTGCCATTCTCGTAATCAATAGTGTCCGGCTAGATGCTTGTTGTGATAGCGGAGTGTAATGGTCTCGCTGATTTTATTAAATCACTTTTTTCACTTTTATCCGATCGCAGTGGCCCATGTGACCTCGGCCCGTGGCGTTGCGGTCTCAATTTTGAACTTGCAAAATGTATATTAATAATAACATATTACGCCAAAGCGGACATTAGATCGTGACGGACATAGTTGAAATATTAAAATAGAGAAGGCTTTGAGATTTGTACGGTTAATCGTAAATCGGAACGTATCTGTCCCGCTCGCTAGTGGCGGGAGTGTAGGTGCGAGACGGGGACGGATATACCGGCCGCAGTGTCGCCCTCCGCACGCGTGTCCTTCACAACGCCAGTGACCTCGGTTGGTTTGTTTCGTTCCGTTGGACGGCAGCTCGCCGACGGTTCCCGTGTAGAGATAGATTTCGTGTTTAGTTATAACTTTCCCTTCGCGTATCGCGTGTAAAGTAACATTTTAAGGCGCCGCGAGGGGGATTCTGTTTTTCCGTTGTGCGGAATTGTTAGACTGTCGTAGATTAGATTAGACATGTTGTATGAGATGTGCCCGATGGTGTACCAATGACCTTTCTTGACTATATCGTGGTGTACCGCGTTCGGACTGTGTAATCGCTCGACGTCGATTCGATCTAGACAGCTGCATGAGCATTTTAAAAATGAAACGTCCTGTATACGATCGTATTTGAATTGTCGTCGGACGCGCGATTACTGTTTTTATTTATTCGCGTATTTGTTTTACCGTTTAACCTGTTTATTCCTATATCGGTTTAGAAATTAGTGTAACTGGTTTTCGTTTCACTCCGTTTTATTGTTCCTCGCTTCCCAGAAGGTCACTTGTACAGCATCACCCTGTATATGTGTAAGTACACGCGGTGTAAATGTATAAAGTTTAGGCTTAATTTAACTGTGTCATACTAGCTGTTAAGTGTACTATTCTACTTATGTATAATTATACATATATACATTATTAAATATAAAGTTAAAAAAAGGTTTAAACGGCGGATATTAGCAATGGATACCGGCACGCGAGTGCGACAACTTCATCGGCGTGAACATATCTGGTAATAATAATAATCGAGCGTTTTTGTAGAGCGACGAACCCCGGAGTGTACGACTCGAGGCTGTAAATAATGTTTGTAATTCACGAATGGATATTTAGAACGTTTTTGGTATATACATTATAATAAACATAATTATATATTGAGATAAAAAAACACATGAATATTGCATTTATTATTATTATTATTATTACTATATTGAAAATAAATAATTATTAGCGCCCTCGGAATGTTCTCGGATGGTTTGTTTTGTCCAACACGTCTTTTTGTTGATTACTTTTTTTTTTATTGTTATTATTAAGAATTTTAACATTGTTGAATGCAATATCGAAACCATGACGTAGGAAACATATATATATATATATATGATAAAGTGCTCGCCGGTCGATTATTATGACATGTTACATTGAATCGTAATGAATATCGATGATTTCACCGTATTAAAGTTTGACAGGATAATTTTAATGACACCGAACAATTAATGATAATTACGGCTTGATTTTGCATGGAATTCAGACGTACTTTGTGCAATACTGGTTTAATATGGGTACTGCGTAGGATTTTTGTTTATTTTTATTTTATTTTTTTTGTAATATAAATTAGATTTTCCATTGAATTTGTGTTGAGTAAAGCGTTTTAATGTATCGAAATTGTATTGAATTTTATGTTTTTTTTTTTTTCGATCTTTTTTTTCAAAAAAGGAAGTTATGTTTTGTTTCCTCAACACTGTCGGTTGGTTGTTGCGGGCTGCGAGCGGACTCGCGCCAAAACCTCGGAAGCAACGGCAGATAACCCAGAGACAGAGTCGGACGGTGGTTATCTTACTATACATAATCTGTGCCAAATTTAAATATAACAAAAAAAGAAACATTCTGTTGGTATTTCTCGATACCGTGTACCTCTGAAAGGTCTTTATGTTGATAGATTTTATAGGTTGTTTTTGTTACGAGGGTAAAGACAGTGGCTCCTGCGATGGGCCCGTTATTTTTTGTAGGGAAAAAATTTTGTCAAATTAGAAAACTCAATTATTAGGTCTGGACCCGTGTCTTGTGTTCAGTTGAACGAATATTATTTTAATAAACAACTAAAATTGTATTGCGTTTTGTTTCATTTCCCGTCACGTTAATTGGTCGAAATGCCATTTTTTTTATAAAAGAGTGTTATGATAATCGGAATATGACAATCGATAATCTAATGGTAAGTATAAAATAAAAAATAATCGACCAATTTGTAATTCCACTGTTGGAGTATGGGTCTCCTCTCATATTGAGAGGGTTGAGTCCATAGCTTGCCACGCTGGCCAAGTGCGGGTTGGCAGACGGTAAGTATATTTAGCCTTAAATTCTGCTTGGAATTCAAATCCTGGCATCGCGCGTCTGTATTCCCCGTACGCAAAGGAGTTCAGTATACAAGGAATAGTAAGTACTGAGCGAGTAGAGCGAGAGTACTGGGCCTCTCTCACCAGTTATCAGAGCCTGTAAAGATTGAGAATTTGTTTAAATAGAATACAGACGACCTTCCATATAACCAATGTAATAATAATATGTCGCTGGTGATCATATCCTCTAAACCTTATCTAAAAACGTTTAATATCACGCCTGTAATCTCCGAAGGGGTAGATGTTTCACCAGTTACGTTTACGTCCCATGGAATAGATTGTGAACCTATTACCATACACCGAGCACGGATCTAGACTCCGAGTCACAACTAGAAATTCTAAATTAGAATAATCCAATAGCACCCGACCCGGGATTTGAACCTACGATCTCCGGATCAGCGGGCGCGCTTGCAACCGCTCGACCAACGAGGCGGTCGATCCATAGGCAGCAGTAAACCTTATCTAATCATTCAAAACTCATTTTTAAAAGATTAGAAAGAAAACAGTTTATTGACTCAACTTTTCTATATTCGGAATCCAGTAAATAAAACGAATTCAGTGAGATTACATTGTTTATTTGTGACAATGCATAATAAAGAACAGATACATTTAGAAAAATGTAAAACGCTATAAAATTGTGATGAGAGACTAGGTGGTTAAAAGAGAGAGAGAGAGAATACTATGGTAGTTTTAGTACAAAATGTCGGTATTATATTATGATGTAGATAGAAAATGTATACTGGAGGTATTCTAAGGTATTAAATAGTGTCAAAAATTGCTTTGTTTCACCTAAACAACTATCACAATATCAGAAAAATCTATGAATTTTATATCTGTGTTATTATTGTTTAAATATGTCAAAACATAATACAGATTATTAACAGATTAGTATCAAAGACGATTTGATTTTTTTATATGAATAATATTCAAGGCTAGTTAAATTTACTAATAGCGACAGAAATAACAATATTAATTGCCATAAATAAATGTCAAAGAGGACCTTTTATATTTTAAATTAAAAATCGATTCGGTAAAACATAATAATTACATTTAAACTTAATCACAATCAACTATATAACGTCTAAGATAGCAGGAGAAATTTAACACGGTTCTGAACATTACTATAACATTTGAACAAAACTAAACAAGGATTTGCAATATTGTAAATAAACAGGTATTTGGTTTGGAGGAACACTAGGATTATTGAGAGGAAGAGTGCTGATTATAAAAATTAAACATTCTTACAACTAACTTATATTAAAGCCGACAATAAGCACAATCAACATAAATCAATACAAACAAATTATTTGGTCACATCTCTTCGGTAGAGGCTTTCGAAATGTCATCGTTTTTCCAACAAGTATCGATAAATTTACAATTTGCAGCTCAATTCTACTAATTTCAAGACAATTTACTTACAATAGTAATGACGTTTGACAGTGTTGCCAGTGTTGCCACAACATAGCTGTCATCCATGACAGTTCTCGGGAAAGATTTAAGAAATATAAGGATGGTGATAAAAACCCAACTCTTGAATTTCTTCCAATCACGTTGCAAATATACAATAGGATCTTAAAACGTATACTTGAAAGTATGTAATTTTAATATAATTAAAATACTATCCATGAACTATGCTGATATTTGATTAATAACGTGTCAATAGTTGAAGTAGGCGTAAGACCATTCAAATGAAGCTCACACAAATATAAATATTAAAAAATGCCTAGCAAATAACATCGGTTGAAATACACTTTATCACCATTGAGTACAATTTTATTTCAAATGTCGAAATATGGCAATATTATTAAATATTGCCACACTTGCGTATGTCTATAGAAAAAGATTACAAAATTACAATGTTAATACCATTTTGACACGAAATTCTGTTAAATAACATTTCAAAATACAGTTGGGATTTTGACTACACTTTCTACGAGAGGATGTTATAAGATGTGAATATTAAAATACTACTCTAACAATTTCTGTGTTTCAATATTATACCTGTACGTTTTTGTGAATGAATATTTTCAAAATCTTTTATAAACATCACGATACAATGTTGACACGTCTATAAACATTCAATTACAATATTAATGATGGAATACAATATACAGTAAGTTCTTATAAGTAAAGTTAGTTGCATGTTAAATTGAAACAAGAGATAGGTCCAATCAGTTTGTCTTCTCATCATTAATATTATCTATACTCGGCTATTAATTTGATTGCAACAACATTCTATTTCCCTATCAGTCTATGGAGAGTGATTAACATACACAACTCATGAGCTAAATAAACATTCTAACATACATTCCCATATTGTGTTGTCTCACAACCACTTGTGCTGTATGTGTGTGTAACATACATGTGTATGTGTGTAAAATTATTTCATCATCATCAGCCTATCTCACTCCACTGCTGGACATTTATTTGCTCCATAAATTATTAAATTGAATAAATATGAAGAGATAAACAAATCGTTTGTTTAAACAGAAACAAATATATTTAAAACACATTTTCAAATAGATTCTCTTCATTCAAATTATATGGAGGGATTTATATAAACTCAAGAAAAATTTATGGACATTTTTGATGATAAAATCAAGTCTGTACGTTCCCGAAGGTGCAGGCAGGGAAGTGTAATGACTACACTAATGTTTGACCAATAAATAAACAGTACAGCACAAACAGTTGCAAAACTTTGTATAACAACAATTGAAATAGTCTAAAATTGGTTCTGATTCGCTCCAAGCTCAAACTCAAAATGCGTTATTCGCTTGTGAAAAACTATGCAGATTTTTCATTTGAACAAACCAACAATCTATCATGACGGACAAGCATTCTGTTAATTTATTAACACAATAAATATTATAAATATACAAAAATGTACATTTCACTTATTTTTTCATACTAATCCAATCATATTATTACAGTGGCCATCTTTATGTGTATAAAAATGACATACACAAATAACAAACATTACATACGACATTGAAATCAATGAAGAACAAAACAGTAATCAATAAAAGTATAAAACATACAATTATCATACAATCTGTATGACCCCATCCATACGAGGGATTAATTATATGTGGTTATAATCTAAAGTGTTAAAGTATGTAATGATTCGAAGTGACAATATTTAACGCAATTTTTAAATAATGAGACTAACCATAAATAACTTCACGCCTCTATCTTCCGAAAAAGTAGGCAAATAAGTGCAATACACTCCCACATTTTACCAGTTACATTTATGTTCCATCACAGAAACTCCGGGATACTACTGGAAATGGAGAGTAAACCAAATATCAGCCCAATCTCGGATCGAACCCAGGACCTCGCCCTTGCAATCACTTCACCAATGAAACAGTGAAAAGTCGCACATATGTATGCTATATAATTATGAGAAGTTTAATACATTTATTTATAATATATATAAATGTCTAACAGGAACTACTAGAATTGTAACTGGTGAAACATGGGAGGGCACTACATTCCTCTGCTACACCGTCGGGGATTACATGCGTGATGTTGTTTTTGTTACGTTTATCAGATGACAGCTCTATGTCATATCTGTCAAGTGTTGAATGACATTGTCAATCATATTGTCTTAGGCTGACATTTTCACTTTTTCAACACATCACTGGACGCATTCAATTTTATTTTGTGTCAATCACACAAATATCGTCATCTAATGTAGAACATTACATTATTTAGGAAATAAATATACGCAAACAATCTCCATACTTTTCCACAAGCAAAACAAACCTAGCGTCGCCACGAAGCCATCCGCTCCTAACCGGTTTTAATTGGTGTGAACTGGTCCACTTAGGTTCCTACCAGAGGCCAGAGGACTTGCCGCCCGGGGGGTTCCTCACTCGGACCGAAGTCTTGGTATCGAGACCTTCGATTTCTTCTGCAAGAGAGGAATACAACACGTTTTGAAAATTTATTCTATTTTCATGTTTTTTAATTGCCTGTTATGGGGAAGTTTTTTAGACAAAGGTTAGATAAATGTCAAAAATGTATTTAAATGACTATCTCTAGATATTTAAGTCCTTTATGTCGTGTGCTCATGACACTGATGTTTTATTATAGGAACTGTTCAGGGCTTGGAGAGTAATGAAATTTTGAAAATGATGTTCGGACGCTTACTGCTGATGGAGAAGGTGGAGTTCTGCAAGTCGCGCTGGCCCGGCTCGCGCATCTTGCGGCCGGTGGGCGTGCTGCAGCCCGAGCCCGCCAGCGACGCGCTCTCCAGCTGCTTCTGCAGCACCGACAGCTCTGCACAGCAAACCACCGTGTTCATTGTGAAATAATCAATTAATTAGTGACTTAATTTCTTTAATTAAATTAAGGTAACACAATGATAATGGATAGGAAAATGTTTTTAGTTTGTGAAGAAATATATAATTCTTAAGGAACTATTAATTATGACATTATAATTAGTAAGTAATAAAAATTGTTTTCTGTGTAGGATCAGCCATCCTATGAGATTTGATTAATTTACAAAGAGTAGTCATTAAAATTCAAATGTCAATCATTGCTCTACTTTCCAAAATATGATATTGTTTTGTAATGTAAATATAAATGAAAAGTTTTAATAATTTTTTGCAATTGTCAATATTATTTGATTAAGATGTACATTTCAGATACTGCCATCTAGTGGCAGAAATTGAAATCATACACATTAAGGATCACACACAAAATAATTATTTCTCTCTAACTGACACTTGTATTACACATAAATTAAAGTTACAACTTGGAAGCTAAGTACTCAAGGCAATATAAAGACACTAGAAACCAAACACATTCTTTCGTTAGAAAATATAATAAATCGGTACATAAAGTTTACTGAACGCCTGTTTGAGTAGAAGAGCAAAGGTCAGAATTACTGTTGTGATGTATCATAAATTTTAGGCACATATGTATTTTGATGGTGTTGTTTTTTACGATAGCATTAGACGAACTATAAACATTTCTTATTATTCTATTTGTACGCACCGGTGGGCGGAGTCCCATTGGTGACTCTCGCGGGCGAATGCTGCAGCTCGGCGGGCGACGCGGGAGTGCCGGGCACTTCGCCCTCGTACACGTAGGGGCTGTTTACCGGCGTCTTCAGGAACTTGCCCAGCCCTGGAATAACGTTCGTTTGAGAGATGTCAAATCTCAACTAGTCACAGATCTATTGATAACTTATGGATTACATTGCCTGGATTTTAATGTATTTAGATACCACATTTTTAAAAGTAGGTGCAGTACATCTGATGCGTGTAGATTCTGAACATGAATCTGCTTCATTTTTCTATTAGCATATTACTAATGTCTCACTGTACCTTCGACCACACGCAGTTCGCCGTCGTCGAGACACACACGCCCGTTCACGATCACGTACTGCGGGCTGCCAATGACACTCTGGCCCTGTGAACACATTGTCAGACAAAATGTTCAACATGTTCAAGAAATTAGTTTAATTAAATAATGTGGCACTTTCATGGCATCATACTAGGGTGGGAGTATCATAAAAACATGGTAAGAAAACTTCAGGTATAAAGGGAAAGTCGGGCAAAAATTTCATGAAAATGTTTAACAAAGGCACAGTACCTTATAAATATAACGAAACATTAAGTTCTCATCTTCACTTCACAAATCATACTTTCATTTCGTTTTTGCCATACTTATACCGCAATACATTCATAGAGCACTCTTTCATGCACTGCTGGTCTCAATGATGATAACACATTAGTTAGTCTCATGTCCATATACCGTAACGAGTGATCTAAAGGTGTTACACTATGATTGTGGTTCTTGTCGTGTTATTAATTTCTCACATCCTGTTATCATCATATTATCAGCCTGTGTCAGTCCACTGCCTGCCATAAGAACATCTATTATCAGATGTCTGGTTACCATAACACAAGCTTTCTTGCAGCTTATTTTGGGAACAGATGGCCGTGTGTGGAGATGCCCCAGGATATTATTATTATTATAAGCCTCTAATGAGAACCCTTCAGCATTTTTTTATACACTTTTTCCTTTACGCAGTTCTTTACAAATCCCCTAAACCGTTTACCTCGAAAATGTTGAAGTCGACAGCGTGCTGGTGCGTCTGGGCGGATATGGTCCTCTCGAGCCGCGGGTCCCAGATGACCACATCGGCGTCGCTGTTGACGGCGATACGGCCCTTCTGCGGCCACAGGTTGAACACCTTGGCGGCCGTGGAGCTGGTCACGGCCACGAAACGGCACGGATCCATTATACCTAAACAATTAATAATGTAACATGATGCCTGTAGTACTCGAGGTAGGCAAAGGAGTTTAGTATACATTTAACCAGTTATGTTTAATTCTCACTATGTATAGGCGGTGAGCCTATTGGCAACAATTTGACAGTTAATGTTAACATTAAATTATCTTATTTAATTTGTCAAATAATTAGTACATAATTATATACATTGGAACCTGAAAAAGTTTCCTTTTGTATGTTCTGTTAGTACATGTTAACAGGTTATTTCCGGAGAAAGAAAAAAGACCATAATGACAAAAGATCATCATTACAATATAAATAGAGATCATGAAAGAAAAGAGATGATAAATACCCGTATTGACAGCCTTCTGCCAGAGGATGGCCATGCGGTCCTCGACGCCGTTGACCCCGTTGGGTATCTTGGAGAAGTTGTCCTTGCCCAGCTCCTTATCCTTCTCGCGGAACGTGCAGTTGTCGCTGCCTATCAGCTGGAGATCGTCGCTGGAGGAATACCATCAATTGCAATTTGTATATACAGGACAAGCACACAAGTCTGTTGATGTTACATAGACTAGGAGCTGGATATTTTTGTCACTGATCTTTGATGACTTTGTTGTACATAATATGTATGTGTGTGTATATTTTGTATTTCATCAAATTCCTACTAACTGTAACACATTTATATATTTGGTGAATAATGTTATCCAGTCATTTATACTGTTATAACTAATGGTCTTTTGATGTTAAAATTTCACATAGTATTTTAATGTTACAGGTGTGTTCTATTTAGAGTACTAAACATGGACTGTAAGAACGGGAACTTGCCAGCTAAACCACTAGGCTATATTGGATGATTGTGGAATTGT
>DWEE01000846.1:0-15075 GCA_018245755.1 Parelbella macleannani | reverse complement strand
ACTATATATGGTTCATTTAAGATTCTGTTGGGACTACTTTTATTTCAAAGAAACCAACGAGAAAAGATGTAGAAGTAAATTACTAGTATCAATATCACGTGAATCTTTCACATTCACGTTAAAATATTTGAACATCAGTTTTTAAAATTGTCAGAGATTGGGAAATGTCACGACAAACGGTTGAAAACGATGCACAGTTTATTACGCAGTGACAAAAGCAATAAATACATACAATGATAATTTACACATAATCTTCAAGGTAATAAATTGACACTCGGAGCAACCAAAACATTACATGAAATCAAATCGACAGTCAATTACAACTCAATAAAAAATCAATTAATCGATATCGAAAAGTCTAAACTTTTATCTACTTCTAATAATCTTCTTTCGCGAACGAAATGTTAAGCTTTCTTTAGATAAAATAATAGTTACATAAAATTGTTTAGTCTTCCAAATTCATTACATCTTCTTCCATAACGTCCCACAGGTACCGGTTTCCAAATTCCATGATTTTCGGTTCTTCGTACTTGTCTTCGCTTGGGCATTCCACCAGAGAATTTATATCGTCATCGAGGAGTGAAGTGACGGAGAGAAGGGTCGAGTCCGTAATATTAACCGTGTCTCCAGCGTCACCACTTTCTGGTTGTGATCGGGTAGTACCCATCGTCTGGAACAATTCAAACAGGTCATATGAATGTCCAATTCTAACGATAAACAATGGAATATAAATTTAAGAAGTACCAACAAAGAACAATCAATGTTATTAATTCAAGGGCAATCATGATTAATATTTTTATTAATAGATAATTCGAGTACAAACATCAAAAAATTTCATGCAATAGTCAAATTTGCAATAATACTAAACTGCGTAAAACAAGAATGAGACTGTATTTACAGTCAACTGTAGTACTTCATGTATACCGAGAGATACACTCTGAACATTTGGGTTAGGTAAATATTTAGAACATACGTCAATAATGGCCATGTGCAGAATTGGCACTTCGAGTTTAAGGGGTTCTATTTCCTGCGGTTCGTCATCCAAATATGAGTGTTCGCTAGGAGCTACGTAATTAAGCTGAAACGAATAAATTTCGTGTAAAATATGTCTTTTTCGCCTGGCCCTGATCAAGATAACAGTATTTCTGATGATATTCAAGCATTTTACTGCGAGTTGTGGCGATTTTCCGGAAGAGACCTATGACGGTCAGCGAACTTGTTTGGGTACGCATATAATATTTTCTCTCTTACTCTTACTCTTGCTTGATGCAGCTAATGTTATTTTGTATAACATAAAATTGAAACGTATATTGGCATGAGGGCCATTATTATTAAAATAAAACATTTGTTGACACAAATAAGCTGAAAGACGATGTGATTTCTGCCCATTTCTTTGGAATATTTGGATGCTACTATTACACGCGATTTTATCTTACTTATCAGACAAGATATTTAGA
Source organism: Parelbella macleannani (assembly GCA_018245755.1). Lineage (NCBI taxonomy): Eukaryota > Metazoa > Arthropoda > Insecta > Lepidoptera > Hesperiidae > Parelbella > Parelbella macleannani. The sequence continues at coordinate 13,618 of DWEE01000846.1, read as the reverse complement.
GAGAAATATCGATAAAGAAATTTTCAAGGAAGTAAATCACTTAAAAACCTCTATTAACACGGCCAACAGAACTAACAGGGGAGCATAAGTTTGTTTAATAATTTGTTATTACCCGTCGAAGCCGCCATTTTTCAAGAAACTCATTAGTTTGTCGCAAAGCTTCTCGACTTTCCTGTAGGAGGTCATCTATACGATCCCTGACACGAGACTGCTTGTATTTGTTTAAAAACTGCAAACGATAATTATGTTAATATTACTTATTTAAACAGCAACAAAACATTCTAACTAGGCGTAAATTTCTTTCTGCAGATAATATAAGAGAGGCAGAATCTTTTTTTTGATAAATAATGAATTGTGATATATGTATTTTTATTAATATTAACAACAACTTCACAGTTCGACATACGTTTTACCAATTGGGATGAACTCCATATATTTGAACAAGTGAAACCCATATTAAAACTTGCAACAGTGGCCATCCATATCATTTCGCCATGCATAACATCACGCTTGTAATCTCCGAAGAGGTAGTAAAGTGTAGTTCAATCATACACGTCACCAGTTACGTTACAAGACCCATCATGGAAAAGGTGGTGAGCCTATTAGCATACACCGAGCACAGATTCAAGCTGCGAAATACTAGGAATTTCTAGTTACAAAATATAATTTGTTTTGATAATAATTCTTTAAACGGCCCCTCATAATAAGCATTTCCAGATCTAATAAGCCTTTAAAAAAATATATTTTTTTAAAAGCTTATCAGATCTGGAAATGCTTATTTAATAAGCCCTTACTTTTTAAAAATCCCCAACTGTATTTATACGTACCAAAATCGTCAAACCAAGAAACAGTATTTCTGTACACAAAACTGGTAAACTAATAGAAGTTTCCTGATTATGAAGCTGTTTTGCTTCTTCCCTTATCGACTTCTTCACAAAACATAGAAACCTGCACATAATCTTTTTGAAAGTATCGACAAATCCATTGCCTAATGCATAATCGACTACAAAAAGACTTAGTAATAAAACGCCATACAGAGCAGCGTCATACACTTCAGTTACCATAATGTCGTTCTACAGAAATTTTCAGGCAATGAATCCATTTATGATGATGATGATTGATGATTGATGACTGATGATGTTAGAAAAAAACTCATATCGTCCACACAAAGATTTATAAACTTGCAAATGACGCCATCTGCCAGATTTTGTCACTTATCATCGTTTGTCATCTTGTCTTTCAAGAATTGTTTTCGTCAAATTTGAAATGGACAGCGTTATTGGAAAACAATCCTATTTAATATTTTAAACAGAATTCGTTAAAGTAGAAACGGGCTGGTGGTCATATAACTCATGCTTACCACAGAGCATAGACATTTGCATCTTATTTCAAAGTTATTCTTGAAATCGATCGCAAGCATATTGCTCCTCCATAGGACTGAGTTGGAATGTTTCATCTTTATTTTGCCTCGACACCTTTTAATTAGGTACTAAATATTGAAAATATCCAATAATGATAACTGGTGGAAAAATGTGAGTTTAAAAATGACGCTACTGAAAATATTCCCTGTTTTAAGTTGTATTCACCTTAAAATTCACGAACCATCTACACTGCAATAAAAAAAAAACATGACACTACCTAACGCAACGTGCGACAGATTGTATAGACAGAGAAGTCAGAAATTCCATACCAATACTGGTAAAAAATAGACAATACTCCAGGAGAACCTTCAGGCTACTTTTAATATAAAACCTAAAGCAGAATGAGGCATTGCAAAGTATTATCGCTAATACCCGTGTTTTATCTATAACGGTATCTGTAACCCTGGCAACGTTGATGTTGCTCATAACGACACTGCCAACATCTTTACCGGTTTTCAGTCTAAAACAAACCATTATTTTTTGAGGAGACGAAAAAGTACTTTTGAAAATGGTGAGGATTTTTCTAACATAATTCTTCTTTATTGTTAAACTAATAGTTATGGTACAAATGGTGGTCTAATGTCTTAGGTTGAGAGTAAGTGGTAAATATAACGACAGTAGGAATGATTAAAATCGTACCTTAAGGTACCTCTTCAATGAAGGTTGTGAATCAATGCTCCTAAACGAAAGTCAAAACATACTTATAATTTTACCTATTTTTAATGTGATATTGTATTACTTTCAGGCTCCTAAAGGTGGTAAAGGGGGTGGAAAGAAGGCTCCAGGTAAGATTAGTAGTGTCCAGAAATATTGGTGGTTTTTGATGTATTTCTCTTCACTTCTTATAGTCTCTACTTTTATCATTGTTACGTATTGGTATACTGTATTGTATAATTGAATACTCCTGGCCATCACGTGAAAAATACAGTTGTAAATTTCTGAAACCATTTTATCTCGTTTGCCTGCCTCGTTGGTCGAGTGGTTGCAAGCGCGTCTGCCGATCGGGAGGTCCTGGGTTCAAATCCTGGATCGGGTCCTATTGGGTTTTCTAATTTAGAATTTATAGTAGTGACTCGGAGTCTGGACCTGTGCCCGGTGTATGGCAATAGGCTCACCACCTATTTATTACATGGGACGTAAAGGTAACTGGTAAAATGTGGGAGTGTACTACACTCCTCTGCCTACCCTTTCAGGGATTACATGCGTGAAATGTTACATTTTATCTCAAATATGCCTTAAAGTATATACAACGCTTAAATGTACTTACAAAGTGAAAAGTTTGTTTGAATAGAGTCATGTCGTGATAATTTGATTACGTTATTAGTTATTACGTACTTATAATACTTACTTATTGACATACCAGTAAATAAAGATATATAAGAACAACTGTAGTTATACTATAAATGACGATCTTATATAATTGGAGAAACAATCACTAATTTCTTATTTTCACGTACATACAGTCGGAATTACTTTTAGAAAACAAAGTACTAATCGTTCTGGGGCAGGGTAGCCATATATTAATATTAAAATTTTTGATTGTCAGCCATTGTCATTGATGGAGTTGATACTTCAGAGATGACTCGGGAGAAGCTTGAGCAATTCACATTACGAGTGAAAGAAGAACTAGATAAAGAAAGAGAAGAGCGAAATTACTTTCAACTAGAAAGAGACAAAATCCGAACATTCTGGGAAATAACTAGGCAACAGCTAGAAGAAGCTAAAGCCGAACTCAGAAATAGAGAAAGGGCTACGGAGGAAGCACAAGAAGAAAATGAAGCGCTTTTAGAAACAGAAAAGCAGAAAATAAAACATTTGAAATATGAACAACAAGCCGCTGCAGCAGCTCTTAGGGCTGAAAACTTAGTCGCTCTGAAAGCAGCTAAAGAAGAACATGCTGAACAAGAGTTAGAGCTTTTAAATGATAAAAGAGATTTAAGACAGGAAACGAGGGAAAAAGCTTTGGCAGCTCAAGACGAATTAAGACGAGCCAAATTAATTCATGCCGAAGAACTATCAAAGGTACGAAGCGAATTTGAGGAAAAGGCTCACCAAATTGAAGATAAGGCGGATAAGAAACTTCAGGAGACTAAAATTGAACTAGCAGTCAAGCATAGAACTGAAATTGCAGAGGTTGAAGAAAGGAAAAATAAACAATTGTCAGATTTAATTGCGCATCATGAAAGGGCGTTTTCTGACTTGAAAAATTATTATAATGATATTACACTAAACAATTTGGGTATGTTTGTTTCTTTTCAATATAATTAAATCTTTACAACTTCACAAGATTTCTTAGGTAACGCATCTTCTAACATTCTATATTTTACTTGTAGGTCTAATAAGCAGTTTAAAGCAACAGATGGAAGATATGCAGAAAGTGAAAGAACGCGCAGAGAAGATAGCGAAAGATGCAGTAGCTGAAACGAAAAACCTCCGTGAGCCTCTAGAAGCAGCGATGATGGATAATAAAGAGCTGAAGCGGCAGATGTCTAATTACGATCGTGATAAGGCTGCATTAGCTGTAAGTTCTTTACATAAAGTATACTTGCGCACAGTGTATTATATATATAGATATATGTGTAAGAATCAACCTCAGATGTTAAAAATTTAGTTTCCTCCATAAATAAAAAAAAATGTTTAAAGTTTAATCGCAGATACGTAGCTTTTCTAGAATATACTAAATAGAATAGAGAATAGAATTAGAATGTCTAATCACTAGCTTTAAAACCAAATGTGGGTAAGGTAGGTTAACCGTTTGTAATAGGTAAGTATCATTAATGGTTACCTGCCTGCGTTAAGTAATCAACAGTGTTAAACAATATTTGTAAACCTAAAGAAAATTGTAGACAAAACATGGGGAACATTTTTTTCTATCTTCACCCCGAAGGGGTAGAGAACGAAGTGTAGTTCACATCCACAATCCACCTGTTAAAGTCTCACCCCACCACAATCGTATTGATATATTAGATACAGGAACAGTGACAAACAGTGAACATACTCGTAATTGTTTTATTGAATATCAGTATGTGGGTATAATCATATTAATTCATTTCTTTCTTACTAATACGTCATCGCTTGGGTCAACGGTGATAAAAATATCATATCAGAACTATGTCAGTGCTTTCTGTAGTCAGATGATGTAAATTTTGTTTTCAAGGCCAAAACGAAGCAACTAGCATCTCTTGAAAAGCAGTTCGAAGTGCTTAAATGGGAATACGAAGTGCTACAAGTACGGTTCGACCGCATCCTTACAGAAAGAGACGAATTGAAGGCTCGCTTCTCGAGAGCCGTCTTGGAAGTGCAGCAACGGACGGCGCTGAAAACTGCCCTTTTAGAAGCGAAATTGAAAAACATGGAAGGAAGAGATATGGGTCCTAAAGAAATTCATGTAAGTTATCATTGGCAATGGCTTTAATTTACTGTATCGTTTAGCAAAGAAATGTTGAAATCTCCTATTTAGATAATTATTTAATTAGCAGTCCTATCTATCACCTACCATCTATCTACCTATCAAAATTTATCTAAGACTGACCTTATATTAATTTATGTTGTGTTACCTATATTTTCTAAAAACTTGCTCACTTCTACACCATAGGATTTACTAAAGCTAAAAGACACACAAGTAGAAGACCTTCGTTACGAAGCGGCGCGACTTAGAAAAGCACACGATGACCTTCTTGCTACCTACGAAGCCAAATTAGCAAAACTTGGAGTACCGCCTGAAGAACTCGGTTTCAAGTCAGTATAGAATAAGATTTCACGCCATCTATGTGAAAATGTTTACACTTTTAGTACCGCGCCATCTAGTGTCGTCATAAGTAAGACCTTATTTCATTAACAAACATCGCCATCTATGGCACAGATGATGAATTTAAATGAATTAAACCCTGAAATAGTTTACTGATCTGCTGCTAGCGTAAAAACAACAATAATTTTTGTGGTGTGAATTTCCACAGCCATTAATAAATAATATTATACATTTATAATATTACTACCAGAGCTAGGCTTATATGAACAGCGGTTAACTGTGCGGCTTAACGCATTTTCGTTATAATGAATAGCACAATATTTTAAATGAATACATTTTACCAGAAAACGTATTGATTCAACTTTTGTCGTTTGTTTCAGACCATTGAAGGCTGTGGCTGTAGCGGGTCTGTCGCCTGTTGTAGGACAAGGACCAGCCGGTTTAGTGGCCAAAGAGAAAATTTGAACCTAATCAAAAACTCACTTCCAGCAATAATGACATAATTGCCATCTCGGTATACTAATACAAAATTTACACTGGCATTTGACCTAACAAATATAGGTATATAGTGTTTTGTAAAACATGCAGCATGATTTAATTTTACATATTATTATATTACGTAGGTATAAAATTTCCGTGTTTGTAATGGCCGTTAATTTATTACAACCTCAATTATAAAGGTATATATTTGTTTTATTTTAGCTATTACATGTTAATTACTCCTTGGCAATAGTAGGTAATATTTGAAGCATTGATGGTTTTGAATTTTCTTTTAACAATTTTTTTTCTGTACAAAATCTCTCTTGACGAGTTGATTAAACTCTGTTGTAATTTCAAAGAAAAATCAGGTAATGAAAAAAACAAAACATCGAAGCCAATAAATTTATTATATTTCAACTACATAATCTTTCCCGTTATATCTTTATTTACAAAACGATCGTAAGGCAACAGTTTAAATGAATGAAAATGTTCTTAAGATGAATAAATACATTAATAATTCATTTATCAACTGTTAAGTTAAAATTCAATTTGAAAAGTAAAAAAGCGCCATCATTTTAGTAAAATTCTTTCGCTTACACACGTGCTAAAACATGAGTCATGTTAATAGTTAAATATTAATTATAAACATTTTATTAATGCACAAATATAAAATACACAATTATAAAAAAAACTTTATTGCTAGGAAGATATTATAAGATTTTGCTTGTTTTTGCAACAGGCACGCAACAATAAAATTCCGGAAGTAAAATTAAAAATATTATTTTTAAGTTTCTTCATATTGTAATTGAAAATTAAAAGAGACTCGAAAGTTTTTCAATGTATAAAGAACTTTTGAGTGATAATAATGATGATACTTAAGGTTTTTAAAACAGAAAATAGGAATGTTAGTCGCACAAATAATTATGTTTTATCGATTTTCATTTCAACATTTATTGTGAGGCTTTTATTTTGTGAAGTGGCTGACTCTAAGCACGTGTTTTCAGTCAAGCATAGATTTACAAAAATGTAATAATTACACAAATTAATAAACAATTATGTCTTAATAATTAAGTAACTCATGTAAAATGATGATTGAATATTAAAATAACTATTATACTTACAAAATAAATGCATACAAAGGACAAAATGCGTATTAAGGTACTCGTGAGTTGTTGCCACATTGCTATTGACAGGATTTATCACTCCATACATTCCGTTGATTTACCGTTTTCTATTATGTTACCGTTCTTAACATTTTAATGGACAAAGTTTTGGACAAGTGATTATCTTGTATACACAGAACTATAATTCCCTCGGTGAGGTCACAAAGATTATGTACTTAACCAGTGATGGTTTAAGCCATAAGTAACATAATACGTATTTTATTTAAAATTATCAAAAAAATTGCAAAATCGCTTGTGCCCCTCTACCATCTATACATACTTCATACTTATTATCTGCCAAATTGGTACACACAGGCACGCGTTGCAAATAAACTCGTGTCTTATAATTAATGGGTCTTTAACAAAGAAAAAAGTTAAAAATCAACTACAATGTTTGGAGCTACAAAAACTTACAAGCATAACAATAGTTTTTTTATTTGTTTTATAATTTCTCCTTTTTACCCAGGGCTGGGAATATTTATCCCTCGCAGAAGCCTTGAGCTCTCTATCACGCTGACGTAGGGGGAATTGGACAAGGCGTATGTCAGCGAATCGATGTTGGAAGAGTTTATGACAATCTAAAGGTATTTAATATTGATCAACATATCTGCCGACGAATAGTAACGTTCATATACTTAGCTTGACACGTCTTTTGTTTCATATTTCACATTAGAAAACATGGTAATGCGGATCAAAATTATTTCAAAATTTTACAAAAAAAAACCAAACTTTTTCATGTTGTTAAATCACCGAAGCTGATTTATTGTTTAATAAAATAATAATTGCAGTCGTTTATTTATAATTAAAAATATATGAATAAAAAAGATTATGATTTTGCGACTTCCAGATTAATTTACGAATGAATTACAAATTTATTATAATATGCAACATTGAGGCGGTGATTCCTTTGTGTGGCAGAATGTTTACTTATTTTCTTCCAACTTTAAGTACAATCGTATGTACGTAGGGTAAATAAACGAGTTAGATCGTATTTATGAAATTGAAATATTTTTATTTACATCTCGTAGGACGCCCCCCAGTTAGTTGGAGTGACGATATACACAGTGGCTGGCAGCGGTTGGATGAGAAGAGCTGAAGATAGAGCTCAGTGGCGTGCTGTGGGAGAGGTCCATGTCCAGTAGTGGACGGCAGTAGGCTGATGACGATGCCATCTCGTAAATTAACAAGCGAACGGCCTACAATGTATCATCGCCCTTACAAATATTCGAAACGTACATTGCTATATTTAAAATAATTTTATGGATAGTTAGTGGACAGAGGATTTAAGCGTTGAATACATTATATCAAGTAAAAGAGTAAATAAATATTAAATAGAAATGGCAGTGACGTGCGGCAACGTGGCAAATATTGAAAATAGGACCAAATGCTCTCATCATATATGTATGTTTTAATTATTATTTTTTGCTGGAATTCAAAGGACATCACGTAATTTAATACCTATTAGGTAATAAGTCAATACAAAAATTATTTAAATTAAATATTATATTATGAATTATTAATTACAAATAATATGTATATAAAAATGCTTGGGAAAGCTACAAACAGATATTTCTGTTTAAGAAATTCAACAAATATCTATTTACTCTTTTATCTCAATTAGTTAAATGCCTAGGTTATTATTTACATTATCATATCATATAAGCAGTTATCACATATAAGCGCGTGTTTAAAATATTAGATATATTTTCATATAACGCAAATAAATAATACGTTACTATCATAAAATATGCCACATATACGATTACAAATTACATCAATTTTGAATGAAAGCTAAGAATAAAGTATTAGGAATAATAGATGACATTGCGTAATTTAACTTAATCTAAACTTAACTTAAATCTTAATTAAATCGCTGATCATAACACACAGCCAAAATTCAGCTATGTATAACAAAATAATTAATTAAAAAATAGTCTAAAATTAATTTGACATGAATTACAACATGATATTGACCAATTGCTTCTGGTATTTAATCTATATTACATGTATAGTTAAATATTAACCTCAGTGCAGCAAATGCATTATGTTGTGCATTTTATTTAAGTAATTATGAAACATTTACATAAAAAGGCAGGTAAAAAACATGACGTAGTACTTCACACGACTGAAGCTAACGGCGAAGTGTTATAGTAAATAAGCAAAATAATTTTCAAATATATTTTTAGTACACAACGACAATGCGAAGTCTCGTTCAAAATTATTATTACAGCGTTAGAATTACACAATAATTAATATATATTTTAACGAAGTAATATGAAACGACTTATTTATTAACCCTTCAAATGTATTATCTACGTAAACGTGTGCGTGGGTTTTCTTGCGGTATCTAATATTTATTTTCTTCACATTCTAAGCGATCTTACTTTATATATCTTTTTTTAAATAAATAAATAATTTATCCACTTCTAACGGTCAATATGTTTATTATTAAGTACATATTGTGTTTTATACTTATGTATAACTGTTGTAAATAAACTTTCGCATAGAAATGATTACGTTAAATTATCGGAAAGTAGAGCAAATAGAACAATATATATTTTTATTATAATCGAATTTTAATAACAACTTTCAACTGCATCATCGAACAGGTCGTAGATTTTGGCAAAGTAAAAAAAATTGTAAATCCACATGTGATAATTTAATCACCATATTTTATAAAAATAAAAATTCGCATAAAAATAGTCTGATGTTTATTTAAATTTTATCATAATTTTTGATAACATTTAATATTATTTAATCTCCAACATGTCTGCTTGTGAACTTAATGTATTTTTTGTTGCTTTGCAATAAACAAATGGCGAATGGAATCTCTTTTTCGCAATGCCTCTCTCTTTTACCCTAGAGTAGCAATATTCACAAGCCTTTTCTTTATCCATTATAGGCATATATTAAGAAAAGTAATACTAATCCTGCAAGCGGCTGGTACATATGTAACTTAACCCAGCTACAATTTAAGTTTACAACGATAACTCATTATTGCATATTATTTCAAATAAGAGCAAAAAGACAATTTTATTAAGTGATATCATCAACAAAATTATTAATTTAATAAACAAAAAGAAATAAAAAAACAAGGTTCCTGATTTGATATATTAGAGAATTAGTATGCTTTTATAGTAATCAAATCTGTTCTTATTAATCTGGGTTTTCATTGACTTTTTTTTTCACTAAATTTTATTCCAATTAACTCGAGTTTTATATTGAAACAACCTAATCCTTATATACCGTTAAGTCTAAAGGTTAGGTACCGTTACAAAATTATTTATACAAATGTCAAATAAGTATCCCTGAATAAAATAAATAAAATGTAAAATTTTATAAAAATGAATAGGTATCCACTGTTATTTTATATGGTATTATAACTTTGTATTGACATGTTGATATCAGTTTTACTTCGGTGCATTGATTATATATTTTATTTATATGACATTTATATGTATTATTAGTAAACCCAGCAGGAAGGATTAATTTTGATATTAGAACGACCAAAACACACGTGCTCCTTTTTAATAAAGTGCGACTTTAGTATATTTTTTATTATTTTTTAAATATATATTTATATAATGTAACAAATTCCATAAAATTGATGTAGAGTTTGACTGAATTGTAACATCTAAATCTTACACTACTGTACTTGATAGCAAGCAAATAATCAGGGCAGTATTCTAAAATAGCCCTTAAGGTTTGCCGAGCTTGTATTTTATAACGCATTAAAGCCTTGTCTCGCGATAAATAAAATTTACAGGATTCTAATAATCACTTATTTGTTACATGTCTTTTACACATTATTGGAAATGTTACATTTAATCGCATGTCTGTTCTGGTCGTAATATTAATGAGTTAATTTGACGATATCGAACATTTTCTACTTTCTGTATGTTAGTGATGTCGGTCGGAACGAAACGAACATTGAGTATCGATGAATTTTTAAAAAGTTTAGGCACGGGACGGAAAATCGATACCGTCTACAACGGTATGAGAGGGACGATTTGTTTCAACGTGATACCAATGCTTCGCGCGGTCTATTTAATAATTGATAGCCTTAACAGTAGTTACATTTACTCAGCGTACTATGTATTATATGTATTTAAATTAAGTACAGTTGTTGTCGTGTCCATTACGTGCTATTTCTGAACTAAAGGCGTTTCTATATAGATTCCTTAAAACTTTCATATTGCTTTTTTATCATTTTGCAGTTTCATCACATAAAAAAATTATATTACAGTATTGTATCATTTTTATTAAGTTTAGTATTTGCAGCTGACGTTACCGGCTTAAATTTAAAAACACATTATTTGGTTTTGTTGTAAATACTTATTAATTCATTAAAAGATAATAATTTATTTATATACATCAATTAATTCATTCTGAATTTATTAATTGGAATACATATATCACAACACACTACGTGTTCTTTTTTCAAAAACGTTTACCATTTTACGAAAATAATTTTGCAGGTATATTTATTTTTATGTATTTCATTATTTTAATATTTTTAATATGTTATCCACATAGATTCGTGACTCTCTCAAATAGACAGGTACTAATCGGTCATGACAATAAATTTGATTTCTTTTACTATTTTGCATATAAAAAAATTATAAACAACATACATAAATAAACTATAGTCACTAATAAAAATGATATCACGACTTGTACATACTGATTAAAATTTTTCTTCATTAACATCGTAATATTACAACGCATCTACTGTTTTTTGTTAATACAAGTACTTGTGTTTATCTAAATAGTTATTCCTATTTAAAAACGCATACGAACTATTGCTTTTCAGCTAATAAAGTAAATAATTATTCATTACATAGAATTACTGTAAACAGCTTGCGTCTTGCATTTGTTACAGTTTACATTTTATTATTATTATTAGGGCTTTAGCACGCGTGCATTTGACACCGTTATAGCATACCAGCGTATTAAATTCTTATGTATACAAGTATTTAGGGTTTAGAAATGTTTCTTTATACTTATTATTAATATAACACGTTTCTCGTGACAACATTCTCCGCTGCATATATCGTTAAGATCCAGTACATTTGAGCAATGTTGTTAAAAGATTAATACATTATTCGTGTTCTTTTTTAGACAATCTATTGCTAATATTTTCATGTCAATTATATTCCATTTCAAAATATTTTACCTAAACACACAAACACACACAGATGCAATCAATTAATTGGATGGACGTTTACGAGATTTACGAGTTTTTTTTTATAATTCATTAATATCAATCACAAAATGGGACACAAATATTTTTATTACATAAATAATTCTATTACAACTTTGTGTAATCAAAGGCGTAAATATAAAATTATATATAATGGAATAATTGATAAACGTTAATCAAAACCGTTGTTGGGATTTTATAAATTTAATTTATCTATTAGATATATCAGGGCGGCCCAAAAACTGGAATTCACTTATGTTAAACAAAATATTTTAAGCGGACTACAAAAGTAAATAATCGCCAGTATTTTGGATACATCTCTGCGAATCAGCGTTGTTCGTTAGCTTTGTTCAATTTGCGATTGTTAATATTATCATTTCGATATATAAAATTCAAAGCGACTTCTTAATATTTATTAAATACGGACAAGACATCCATTAGCGATCGGTTACACCTATCGAGCAAGGAATTATATTCGTAGCTCTGCAATATTTATTAACAGAATAAACCATGTTGTCACGACAAAACTGGTAATATTGTTTGTTTCTTTTTTGTTTCACAACACATTATAAAAACGTTACGCTCCTCGAGCCATGTTTTCATTGATCGTCTTTTATTAATTAATAGCTTAAACCTACAATTTCACGACCATTTTAAAGCGGAAAAGCTTTGTAACCACGTGTCTAGCAAAGAAATCCTCTTAAAGGTTCGTCTCGTATAATTCACCTCATTTCATGGTGCACTTTGTAACCGACGCCTCTTCAGGAGCCCTGTCATCTGAAATAGAGAGGACCAATCATTATTTATTTTATAATCCTTATTCTTTCATTCTTTTTTCTATAACTTATTTTCAATAATAACCAAAATATGAGGATAGATATGAAGTTTATCACTGCACACATGATAATATGCAGAAATTGTTACGTAAATAAGTAAATACTAGTGACAGTTTTATTAAATTACAGTTAAGAAAGGTTTAATATTTTTACATACATATATTCATAATAATATTGGGTTAGTAGAATAAAGCGTCATTTAAACAAAATCCAATAAATTCATTGGATGTTTACGTACAAATAAGTACAATGTAAATATTGTGACAAGCATGTTTTCTTGAGAATATATCATTTTTGTGCATTGAAGCGTGAAAGTGTGGTGTAATCTACTTTCAGTGAATATATTTTAGATAAACAGCGACGCAAGTAGCTTGAAAGCATTGTTGTGATTGACAGGGCACAACGTGGGGCTATGACTTGGAACAATAAATGTTTTTGGGAACAAAACAAGGATAACATTATAAGATAAATAAAAAAAATTGCTTCTATTCGTATAATTACATTTTGTTAGTGTCAATTTTTCAGTCTGTGTATAGGTAATATGTATAGGTAAATGTTTAGCACTATTCAGTTATTAAATATTGACGTAAAAGTTTTAGGTAAAGGTATTACACAAGAGGCAAATCACATTGCCAGTTTCATTTTTAATTATAATATTTTATTTTGTAATTAATTTTTTATATAGTGCACTTGTAAAAGTAATAATTATTCCATATACCGATTTGTCATTCCAGTGTTGGGATATGGGTCTCCTCTCGTATTGAGAG